>JASANC010005176.1:0-18929 GCA_030248135.1 Theristus sp. LFF4_11
ATACAACACATAGGTCGATGCTTGCGGTTTCGCCAGGTAGACACATACCGCGGCGCACCGCTGCTCGTTGGTGCGACGGACACCAGGCAGAACTGCCAAAAACGTTTCACCACTGAGCAGATAGAGATTGGTGTGCAACTGTGTGAATTGGAAGTCCTAGTTTAAAGACAGCGCACTCGATTGCAATTTGCAACAGTGGTTGCAACTGCACACACATACGCACGTGCGGCGATGACACGTTACTCGCTGTAACATCACATACCGTTAGTTATTGACTTCAGCACTGCTGTTCTACGTGCCGATGCTTTGTCACAAAATTCCAACCGAACCTATAAACCCATCTAAACGACAGCACTTGGCGTGTCCGCTCGCCCAACTCACCTGCGCCACACAGCGTTGATCAGTGTCTTCAGCGGGATATTGCTTGCAGTAGCTGATCACGTCGACGCACGTCAGTCCAACACACAATACTCTGCCAGTTGCGCTGCTGGTTGAATCCATGAATCTCTGCAAACAACGCCACATTGGTTCCTTATTATTTGACAAATTGTCTGGAAAAAATTCAAAACAATTGTTTTGAGGTATATATATAGTCTGTGAAGCCTTTTACGCTTATCAGTTTTTTGTTGCTTTGATTTTTGCAAGAGAAGGCACAATCTTGAATTTACAATTTTTATCATGAAGACATCGAAAAACCATCAGCACAAACAGAATATAATTGCAACAACCAGTTACATCAACCAACAGGACTGAAGTTTGACTGAAATGACTGATAATCCCAAAAATTATCAACACGAAACGTCCACAAAACCAGAAATATCAGAAACAAAACAGACATGCAATGTGTGGAACAAAATGACTTCAGAACACACTATTTATACTAGACCGCACAAGCTGCACTGGTTACTAGCATAAGAGAGCAAACAAAATTCATAACTAGAAAAGAGCTAGAAAAATGAAACAAAACAATGCACGATTATCCAATTTTCAATAAATATCATATGCAAAACGATAGAACAAGAACAAAAACAACCAAGAGATCAAAATGAAAAACCAGTGCATTTTCTCGATTTCGATTTCAGTCGTCAGCTTCTGGAAAAACAAAAAATGTGAAAAGAACGTGATTGTTCAACTGACTGCATCAAGTCAACTGAAGTATCATTATTCCATTGCACCCTGTTGAGATGAAACAGCAATGTTGCAGTTATCTATTTCTAAATCACATGCAATTAGCTCATAGCTGACTGGCTGGCCCGCCGGTCCCGCCTCCACAGCAATGACTATCTGCATCACGTGGTTACCAACCAATCAGCAGATTGCATGTGATACAGAAATAGACTTTATCAATAAGCACAGCCGTGTGTGCTAGCAGAGCGCACCAGAGGGCGTGGGTGTGCGCGCGAGCGGCGGTCTGCCCCTGCCCCTGCCTCGTCCACGTCCACCGCCACGCCCGCGTCCAGCAGCCGGTGCAGCAGCTCGTTCAGCAGCAGGCGCCCCGGTCACCGACGCCGCGTCATCGCCCGCTGCTTGCTGACAAACAAACAACGCGCCGTGTGATGATGGAATAAACGGTAAACAAGCGTAGAACACTGTTTTTAGCGGCTTGTGCTCCCATATGAACGTAAATGCACCGTCAGCATTGTTTACTTTGTGAGCTGCGAAAACTGAAAACGAATGTTGTTTCGCGGTCGTGCCCGGAAAGCAGCAAGCACCCGCAGTGCCAGTTGGCAATTCGTAAAGCCAGAAAATGACGTAAAGGATGCACCGGCATAAGAAAGTTCAGTCTGGCGGGGCGTTTGCCAGCTTTGGATTATAATTGTTTAAAAAGGATCTATCACGCAGCAAATGTCGCGTTGCCACTGCACCTGTTGCAATGAATTGCGATAGATGACGAGCGTCTCCCAACGGGCATCGTCCGGCTGCAAGTCCGCTGGCACCCGTTTGTCCAGGTATTTCAGTCTGAATGATTGTTGTATTTTCTTTAATCTTTCATCATCAGAAAGCCCCACACTGCACGAGTGTTTCGCTCATGCTGCGGCAACTCACACGGCCGGCTTGTCGTGTTTCAGCAGTTTGTTGGCGAAGTCGTTCAGCAGCTCCAGGAATTTCAAGTTCTTTGGCGGATGGTCGACGTCGTGATGCTCGGAGGCGTCGCCGAGTGCGTACAGAATGCCATCGCTGCAATGCCACTTCACTTCACTGACAGACATTCAATTTTGCTGGATTTCGTTTCATAATGTCAAGTATTCGGCTTTCCGCATCTTTCTACCGAGATGCAATCAATTGGCTGCTTTTGAATTGGGCTCATCACCCACCAATCGGATGCAAGCCCATCAATGCCCGAACGCACAAATTGCACATGCAGTTTGACTGTCCAACTTTCTCCATTGATCTCATTTGTATCCAGCTGACTGTCTCCAGCCAATCAGAACGCTAGCTTCAAAATCTGGAGTAAACGAAGTGCGTGCACGCCACTGCACATCAAACGCAACAAACAAAACCTCCAAAAGTGCCGGTGCTCACCGGTGGATGGTGGCAATCGCTTCGCGGTTTTTCGCCTGATCCAGACCGAACGACATCGAGAAGCGCTTTGCGAGCTCCTTCAGCTGAACGAACTCGTCGCTGTAGATGTTCACGTCCTCCTCGTCGGTTTCGTCGTTTAACTCCTGGAATTCGTGAGTGCGTTTCATTCTGCATTCAACCGAAACGAACAGCTGGTATCGGTATGGACATCCTTGGGGAAGTGTATGCAACTGAGCTGATTGGCTGCTTTTGAATTGGGCTCGCTGATTGGTAGCTAATCAGCGTGCCAGATTCAAATGCCAACATGAACAAATCGCCCATGCTGCCACTGCATCTTGCTGATTGAGCCGGGTGTCTATCAGGGCAAATATTTTTTTCTCTCAAAATCCTTTTATCGTCAGTCCTGAGTTCCTTACTCAGCCACACATCCCGCAACCAATCCAGAGCACCCGCGTCATCTGACCCTGAGATCCTCGAAGCAGTACTGCAGCGTGAGCACCAGTATACGCGCGCACATCACTTTGTCGTATTCGCGCGCTTTGCCGATCGTCAACTTGATGATGTCACCATAGTGCTCGTTGAACTGTAAATTGAGGAAAAAGGTGATGGCAATGGTACAGAACAGAAAACTGCAGATTCCTCAATCTTGTATTGCTTATAAACCAAACAGCAAGTGCCACAATGCCAAACGTGGTAAACCAAAATGATAAACAGTGATGCCGAACCAGAACAAGATCGTGCCAACCTTCAGCAAGTTCCTGAACTGTCCAACGGCGAACTGCAACGGCAGCACCCCATAGATGATCAGTTTCGAGAAGGCCGTCAGCAAGGCACGCCGTTCGTAGCATCGCTCGTTCGCCTGCTCCACCTGCTCCATCGACGGGTGCAGTGTGGTGTCTGTCAGTGGGAACTTTTTCATTCGACACACTCAAATGTGCCAGGCAAGTGCACAGAGAAAACCAAGTTTCCAGTCAGCAACGCCAACGTGTAAGGCCTGTTCTGTTAGACCGTTGGCGTCAGTCAACCAGCAACCACAGACCATTCAATCGATCGGCGTCGAACACATTTTCGCTGACGTATCGTTCGAGCGCCACGGAGAGCTCCTGACTCGGCTGCCAGACGAGCGGCCTCAAATCGTCACGACCACGCATGGCAGACTCCGAGAACAGGTGGCACATGTCGCAGATGCTCATGAACGTCTGGCAAATGCAAATCGTGGTGCATCCAGGCTTAGTGCGCTGCTTGCATCTGCTTTCAGCGACTTGGCCAATGAAAATTGCCTTACTATGATTTTAAAGAAAATTGCTAGATTGTGAGTTGCGCATGACATGACACTGATTGGCTGCGCTTCGGTCTTTGGCTGCGATTGGCACACTTGTTTGCTGACCTCAAATGGCAATCAATAACAGTGGGTGGTGCAACTTACGATCTGGTACAACTTGCTGGCGTCGGCCAATAACTGTCGTGCGATCACAGTGTTGATGAACAGCTCACGGCGTGTCATCAGCTCCTCGACAGCTCGCTGCAAACATTATTCCTCAGTATTTCAATTTGCAAATAATCTAAAAATTCGCAACGGTTTCACCGACTTTTTTGTTCGCACCGGTGCTCTGGTCATCAGTGAGTCGAAGCAGCTCCCACGAAATGCACAGGAAACAACATTGTACGGCCTTCTCGCGGATCTACAAACATGATCAATGCGTTAAGAAAACGTTTGAACAAAACCACGGAGCTAGTTCGCAAGAGCATTAAAAAACTCGAGACGGTTATCAACCGCAGCCTCCCCCGGCCGGCCCCACGCATCCCACTCGCAAACCTCCATGACCAGTGGGCGTGCGTCGTCTTGCAACGAGAACACCCCATAGTACGTCTCCCACAGGTCGTAACCGTACTTGTTTTTTAGATCGAGGTATCTGCAACAATAATACATTCTGACACGTTGCTTCATGCTCTTCTTACAATGCTGATAATGTCTAACAGAACCAAGAATAATCACTTGAATTGAAATAGAACATACTTTGCAAAGTTAGCGATTTTCCGCCAGGACACCACAAACGCCGCCTCATCCTCAGCGTCCATGGGCGCTTGCTGCAAAAATTCAAGTTCACAAAGGCCAAAAACATCCCCCAATCTGAATCGCTGCCGTGTCCTGCACCGCAAGCGCCACCCAACCGGCTCGCTCACCTCATCGGAATGCATCTGATTGAGCTGCCTGAAGCGCAACACAATCGCATCGATCAGTTTACTGACGAACGTTTGCACGCGCGTCTCGGCTGCTGTTTGGTCGCACAACAGTTGCTCGAAGATGTGCGCCACACACGACAAAATCTGAAAATGAAATGGCACAAACCCGCTGATTGCAACAGTGTTGCGTTGCAAGTGCAAAAAAAACCGACAACAGACTCACCGCATCGTCAGTGTTACGTTCAATGATCGATTCCAAGCATTCGAGCAAATGGTCGAGCGCCTGCAATACAAAGAAAACCAAATTGATTTAAATAATAATTACATCTCCACCAACTGCCAAAAACTTTTACAAAAACAAAAATCCCACCTTGTCGTTCTTGCCCGATACGTAGGCGCCCTGGTTGAAATGCAACGGAATTTGCAGCAGGTCTTCGAGTTTACTGCGATCGGAGATGTACTGCAACACGAACAGAAAGCTACAATGAAGGAAGCTCGTAAATAATGGCCAGCATTATGACTAAAGTATGTTTATTTGAACCTGTCACATTTTTTGCAGAACACGGAGCATGCTAAACTTTGAATCACAGCAAGAAGAACGAATGTAGCGGGTTTGGTTAAAATCAAACAGTGAATTTGTGGCGACATGTTTTCTTGCAACTCCGATCTCGTTCTTTTATGTTTTTTGTTTGCTGGTTCACATATTTTCTTGCAACACGTTGTAGCAAATAAAGGTCACCTTGTTCAACAGATGAGGCAGCACCGGCACGAAATGTTCCGTGATCAGCGTCTTGTCCTGGTGGATTCGCTTCTCGTCACGCTCTTTCGCGTATGGACCCTGAAAAAAAAACAGTCCATGTTTGAAAGCGGCCTAAACCATCGAGCGCGTTTCCACGTTTAAGCTGCTCATTTTCAGCAGACTGTTTTTGAATGGCATGTTCTTGAAATGAACAGACGGACGCAACTTTGTGCGTGGATTGCTCACCTTTTTGTGCACCACCCTGCCGACCGGTGCCTCGCCAGTGGCCAACTGCTTGATCGCACACACCATGATCTCAATCATGTGCGTCTCTTGCAAGTCGGTCAGTTCTGAAACACAGAACAACAATTGAAAGATTGAATTGAACAATTGCAACGAGTTAGAGTGACCTGCTGATTCGTTAGGTGTATCAGACAGGCGTATCGTAAAGGTGGTGGTTCAAGAAACCAAGCAGCAAAAAATAAAGTGAAACTGTGGGAAACATATGTATGAACATGTGTCAACGCACTGAGTCAAACTTTGTGCATGCCAGCGTTTGAATGTCGCATGCTGGCTGATGTGGCTACAACAAGCTGACTGGTCCAATGCCAAGCCAATACAAAAGCAGCCAATCAGTCGATTTACAGTTCGACTGCAGTCACTGCATCTAGCCAAACACTCACGCGGATAGCCGGGCAGTTCCGGCTCCAGGAGAGCGTCGGTCATGGCGCGCCAGTCCTTCATCATCTCGTTCGTCTCAATCAGCGTGTCCACGAGGTAGGCGGCGTGCAGATGGTGCTGCAGATGGGAGCAAACGTGTTGCTGTGCTGTGCACTTGCATCCGATCACCAATCAGTTGCGTTCACCGCTACTTAACAGCAGAATAACGCTTTCCGACATTCAGCAGAGCTCAACGCAATTCACACTCTCCCAGTCTGTAATGCTGACCTATGTGCCCTCCTGTCCCCATACATCATGCAACATATTCATCATAATTTCTCATGATCTATTCTCATAGCCACTCACAGCGCCTTCCTCAAAGAAGTTGACGAGATCGCGTAGCAGCGTCTCATTTTGACTGCGCTCCTTTGAGCCGCTTATGGCGGCCACTGCTGCTGCCGGGTGCGAAGGCTGCACGCGAGTCGGGAACAGGCGCACGTTCAGAAACTGACCGGCGTTTGAGGCAACCTAGATTTGTGACAAAAAAGGAATCACAAAACCAACACGGTCTTCTTTGGGTCAACTGTCCTCAAAAAGGTGTGACGATAAACAGATTGCTAAGATTCATAACGACTACTGTATCAAGTCACCTGTTTGTTGGTGGAATACACGAGATCGTAGATGCGTGCAATCGCCTCCTCGCCACGCTCATCAGCGTACATGTCTGGGAATGCACTGGAAACAAAATAAATGATTTGGGACATTTGTTTATTGCAATTGCTCAGAATGATTGTTTTTCGACTTTGGTTTTGACAAAACTTTGCTAAAGAACGCAAACTGACGAGTGCAGCGCAATCATGACTTTGATGGCAAGCACGGCCACATCCGGCTCCTTGTCGTACGTCATTGCTGCCATGCGGTCCTGCAGAGAAACATTCAGTGAAATGTTTTGTTCCGGTGATAATGAACAATCTCGTTTACATTCTGAACACTTCGATACATGTACGGTTCTGTGGTTCATTCGGCACGTGATGTATTCCTCATGCTCAATCATTCGGCATTTGTTCTTGTTGTTTGTTTAAGGTTAGCTTCGACGCAACTTGTCAGCTCACCTTGAATCTATTCGTGAACAACTCCATTTTGTTGATCATCTGCGGCTTTTCGTACATCGGAATCACAATCTCCAGGCATTTCATGCGCACTTCAGAGACCTGAGCAAAAACGTAAACGCAGACTCACGAGATGCAATCAAGCAACTATATAATGCCTTTCCGCATGTAGAAATAATTCAACTTTCATGATCACACCAGCTCACGAGCCAAAAACATATGAGCTGATGAGAGCAATCAGACACAAAAACGTTTGGATTGACGACCATCGGACGCAGTATGGATACCAAACAGCTTGTCAGACATCATGCATATTTGAAATGAGTTTGCGGATTGTAGTTCGTTCACGCACCTTGTCGTAAAGCAGCCAGCCGATGTATTTGAGGTAGGTGTCCTCCAGGAACATGTCATCCCACCGCACGATCCAGTGGCCCAACTCGGCAATACAAATGCATCGAATGTCCGGCACCACGTCACTGAAGAATTTGTTGTACTTTCTTCCGAATTGTTTATTTCGAAGTATTTTCAATAAATCAGATCTATATTCAGATTTTCAGAATCAATCAACAAATTGTTTGCCGAACCGATAGCGATGCACGAAGACACTCTTGAACAAATACTGCAGCATCGCACGGGCCTCCTCGATGCGCATTTGAATCTGAAAAACAATGAGCACGACTAAAAAAAGAGAAGGATGGACAAATCGAAAGGGGCGTTTGCACTGCAATACAATCTTCAACAGATGGAGACAAAAACCGGCCGTGTGTGCTAGCTAGCAAAAACAAGCACAGAACACAATTCAATGGCAGTCACACCAGCGACCTTCTCCTTCTGCTTGAACAACACTTCAAATCGCTGTTCGCCGCCGCGAGCGCCGCGTTGCTGCTGTTTCTGTTGCTCTGTCTCGATTTGACGCTGGTTCTTCTGCGACTGATTGACCAAATCGACGCTGATGTCCACCAACGCCGTCATCACCTTCAACGCTGCAAACACAACCACCACCTAACAGATGTCATCATTTTATTTATTTATTATTTATTTATATTTTCATTTGTTTATTATCTTGTTTTGGTTCTGGGACTCAAATGCGTGAAGACGTGGTTTCATGTTTAATGCGACAATTCACCATTTCTCAAGTAACCCATCCTGACTCAACTTTTGGAATCTCTTTGAATTGCCACATCATTTCTTATCAATGTTATACGCACCAGGCAAACAAATGTTACAACAACAACTGCATTATACCCATGAACGTCGCCGTGTGACGGAACGCGCGCACTTGCGAGTCGGCCAGTCCGGTGAGCAGCTGAATGACGCTGTCCATCAAGCGTTGGTCGTAAATGATCTCTTGTCGGCACTTATCGATTAGCGTCTGAAAAAAATATGAGTTACAGTATACCACAGAACCTTGAGAAAATTAAGATTGACCTCAGAGTAAGAACAGCAACATAAAACAAAACAAAAAAAAAGTCGCTGCAGAAAAACCGAGCACAATTTAGACAGACCGAAATGAAGTCGGCAGCATTCCCGCGGAACTTCTTGTACGGATGGCCCATGATGAGCGGGTAGTCGCCGCTGTCCTCGTCGAACTCGTCCGTCATCTTCGCGATGATCTCTTTGTAACCATACTGAAACATGAACGAAATAGAACGAAACATGAAAAAATGTAAACATGAACACCATACAACCATAAAAGTCTCTCGACATTAAGGGCCATTAAAGAAGCAGTATTTAGTGTGAAGCACCGGTCACTAAATACTGCGTCATGAATGCTGCTCAACAAACACGCACAGTCTCAATCATGGCCTGTGTGACGGTGCCTTTGCAGCCAGCGGCCGAGATGAAGAACTGCAACAATTGCACAAGGCCCTGCGTCGAGTCCTTCTGGTACGTGTCAATCCAGTCGTCCAGCACTGCCTGAAAACGTGAAACAAAAAAATCTCCTACAATTCCTTGCTCGCAAAATGACACCTTGCCAGTTCCCTAAAATTCTCAAGAGCTTCATTGATGCGATCACTGATTGAATGATTCCAAATGAATGGAAATCCAAGCAAACGCATCAAGTCACCACCGACCCCGAGCGCCGCACGTCCATTTCGCACGATCACGAACAGACTCGAGGCGTCTTCGTCGTCGATCGGCGGCTGTGCGGCAGCGAGCGCCCGCCGACCACCACGGCCACCACGACCACCGCCGCGTCCACGCTTCGCCTATGTGAACACAACAACAGGGAAATGAATTGCGTTGACGAAATCTTGCATTGGCCTCAAGAAAAGCGATCGATTCTGATGAGACCACACAAACCTCTTCCGCCCCTGATGATGGCCAGGCCAAACAGGTTATCACTTGAATATTGATGTCCAGTTTCTGTTTGTTCTGATTTCGGAAATCCGACCGAAACGTGTTGTTGTGGGTATGACTGCCAATCAGCAATGGTTCAAAATTGACAAGCACACAAATGGCGCAGTTGCCGAGATCGAACCTGTTGTTCGGTGGTGCCATCACTTGCGCGTTTGCGCCCGCGGCCGCCACTGACCACCGGGGTGCCTGCCGCAGACGCCGTCGTGTCAACGCTCTGCTCACGCACTGACTCTTGTCCGCTGAATGAAAAGTGAATGACCAGGTGATACTGGGTCACCGTCGCTCAATCACAATCTGAGAAACTACAGCACAATACACAAGTGCTACATTTAAAAAGAGATGCACGCCCCATCGCAACACTTGCAAAAACCTCGAGTGCATCTCGAACGCACGTGGCTGGGTTGAATGCGAATGCCATTCGAGGTTTCCAAATTTTGTCCGATGGTGCCTGCATAAGTTTCCAAAAAGAAAACACAAACAAATGCCGCCTGATACACATGCTGTTATTCGGCCGCTGCAAATGTCTGATCGCCAGCATCACCCTGGCGCATGCCCACCGACCTGTCACTGGCGGCGGACGCGTGTTGGTCGGACTGACCGCTGGTGCTGGCGGCCGTCAGCGGCGTGTCCGTCGGCTGCGACAGACGCATTTGCGCCAGCGTCGGCGTCACAGAGACGTCCTCCATCGCTGCAAAGCAAAATATCACAAAAAGCATGGCATAATTGTGCACCCCAGCATAATGCTACCGTACTACACACAGCTGCGCACGAACCAGGGCTTCCATCAGCCGTATCTCATTTGTCTGGTCTCGCTTCGCGCCATTACTAGAATACAAACTGGTAGTGGCTGATAGAGTTTCACCGACCTGCCGACAGCTTTTCGGCGGCGGCGCCATTAGCGACAATCGGACTGTCAGCGGCGATCGACAGTTTCACCTGTTGACTCTGCAAACGAGTGGAGCGACCGGGCGTGCACTGGACAGCACTCGACGGAGTGCTCAGTGCTGAAGACTGCAGCGACTGCTCATGCTGCGGCGTGCTCGAGAAGTCTGAGTCCATGTTGGTATGCTGCGCTCTTTGCCTTCGTACTCAATAAGACCGGCCTGTGAACTGAGAAATTGCAGTAAGGAATGCAGAGGAACAAGGGAAAATAAATTGAGAGTGCAGCGTACCTGTAAAACATTAAAGCAATTTGTACATTTTGGGATTTGAATCAAGCACGCTGATTGGCCACATCAAGCTGGTTGCAGCCTCGGGTCGGGTCACTGCATCAGCCAACTCAAAATCAACCAATCAGCGCATTGCTCAAGATAACAGTTCAACTGCAAAAACACTCCACGAATGAACCGGAATGAAATGCACAACCGAACAAATAACAGCGGCGAGTTGAGTTTGCTGCCGTTGCCAAATTCAACCAGGCAACACATAAACAGCCACAAAGACCACCACAATCAAAGAACAACAACAGTACATTTATGCAACCGTTTGCGGATCACACAATCTGATAACAGAACAAATGAAACAGAAACAAGTTCCGTGAAATTGTAATCGCCAACACGCAAACAACTATTGAATCAGCAAATTTCTTGGTTTCATAATTCTAAATTGTGTAGCTTCCAACATTTTCCACCAACCAACAACAAACAACGTTCCTCAGAATTTGTTACAGAAAAGACATAATGCTCATTTCTTCGCCTTCGCCTTGATCTTTTTCTGATAGAACGCCAGCTCAGCGCCCTCCAGGATGTAGCCGTCCGCTCGACCGCTCTGACCGGGACGCGACGAAATGCAAGCTGCCATGAAACAACGCAAATGCTACATTGCACATAAAATATGCACGTACATCTGTTGCACAGTTACAACGCGACAACACCCGCTTTTTCATTATAATCACGCGGTCCCTTTCAGCTGCAAATCTATTTGGCCTAAAGAATTTGTTCAGTCAGTTAAAGCGTTGGTACTATCGTCATAGAACAAACAACTTTCAAAAGTAAGAAACGTCACACAACAACAAGTAAAGTTCCGAAAGAAAAAACCAACCAAGCAAACGTCCGCTGGTGAACTGATCAACGAGCGCATCCTCAACCTTGGCCGTCTTCTGGCGTGCTTCGTATTTCTTCTCGCACTTTCGACTGCGCTTCTTGTTCAGCACTTCTTCCTCTTGTTCCGTCTGAAAACAGGATTCAGTCGAAGCGCAGTCATCCAAAGCATGACGATCTCAAAAGTGTACCATTGTGATGTGATCATGTGACGTTGCGGAATGGACATTATCGAGATAATTAGCGAATGTTATTGCTAATGAGCATTGCTTATTGTCTAGCAGCACGGTTTGTGATTCGGTTGAATGTCAGTGACGTGATCGTCTGTTTGCGGGTCAAGTCCACACAAGTCCTCTCTGGAGTGGCCGAGTGGCAACTGGCAGCCCGTCATTGCACGTGTTCACGCACCAATTTGGCGCCCTTCTTTCGCGCCAACGGCAGCACATAGTGCGCCTCGTACCACTGACGGAACGGCACCGCGTCAACGAGCACGATCGCATTCTTGACGAGCGTCTTCGTGCGCACGAGCTCGTTGTTGCTCGCGTTGTAGACGACGTCGATGATGCGCGTCTTCTTGGTGATGCCTGCAACAATGGCAGGCGCCGCTGCAGAAAACTTTGCTTCCAACGTGCACCGGCTTTGACTTGGGCAAGTGGCAACCGAGTGATAGATACACTTTCATCATTTTTGAATCAGAAAAAAAACCGCTAACTTTCAGAGCCCCATGAGAAACTGCCAGCGTCGAGGCGGAGCGCCCGCCGTTTGATGTTGCCGCCGCGGCAGCGCACCAGATGGATTCGCTTCAGCTCTTTTTGCCCGCCGCTGTGAATGATCAACTGAAAAAAGCTATGAATTGTCACGTCACAACATCGCAACTTTACATAGCAATGGATCAATACAATGAAAACACCAACCAGACAGAATAGGCAACAAAGAATGGGTTTTCAGAAATCTGCAAACCTTCGTGTTGGCAGCGGGTCTACCAAGCTCGTACTTTCGCTTCTTATGCAGCGGTTTGCGCTTGCCGCCGGTGGCGCGCCGCTTGTGCCAATGGTCTCTCGAAATACCCATGTTTGCTGCCTAAGTTTTTTTGTGTTCTTCTTGTCACGCTGTAAAAAGAGAGTATGATCGAATCCGAATGGTGTGTATTGTAGCATTGTAGGTAAGGTAGTAGAGTTGTTAAAAAACAAAAATTGTCATGTTTATTTTCAAGATTTTTTAAATTTTGAAAATTAAAGTTGGCGGAAATTTCCAGATTTTGTTTTGGTGACCTCGATCTGCCCTTTTTTTAAACCATCAAAACGCCACTATCCTCAATCTGAACCTAAACTAAAAAAACAGGTTACCGAATACCGGACCGGCTTGAAATTCGATCAGTTATGATGACGACGCCATGCATGACACGACACGAAACAGCAACCAATGTAGCGCTAGTACCAGTAGGGTTGTTAAAAAAACAAAAATCATCATTTTTGTTTTTTTAAAGAAACCTTTAAAAATTGAAAATTAACGTTGTGCTAGCTAAATCAATCAGGGAGTCCGAAGAACCCCATTTGACGTGCAAGCCGCAAGCGCCTCGCGAGTAGGGTTGTTAAACAAAAATGAAAATTTTTTTTTTTAAAAAAAAAAGTGATTAAAAAAAAAACAAAAATGTCGATTTTTTTTTTTAAAAAAAAAATTCGAAAAATTTTCCTCTAATATGCTCTGAAAACCTCAATTTTGGCACAATTTTTCGAAAGTTCAACAAAAATTTTCTTTGATTATACCTCGTAAAACCTTTAGCAGTCGATTTTGGACCGTTTTACCGACTGATTTTAGGCTTCGACAACATCTGCGATGAAGTTTTTGAGCGTCCCAAAGCTTAGCCTACCATTTCCGATGCAGATAAGGTGACGATTAGCCTCGCAGAGCGTCCGATTGTGCTCGCTGCACCGTTTGCAAGCGCTACGTTGTCTGGTTGCTGCTTCGTGTCGTGTCGTCGCGAAACCATCAGAAGAATTGATCGAATTTCAAGGCGGTATGTTTGTCTTCACTTCAGCATTAGCTTAGCTGGGGACAATTAGTGACGTTTTGGAGGTCAAAACACAAGAAGAGGCATGGTGACGGTTTGGAAAAGGGGTAATTGAGGTCACCAAAACAAAATCTGCAAAGTTCCGCCATACGGGTGTCATTCGGGAGGCGCTTGCATATCATATGTGGTTCTTCGGACTCCCTGATTGATTTAGCACAACTTTGATTTTTGAAATTTTTTTTTTAAAAAAAAAAATTTTTTTTTTTAAAAAAAAAACAAAAATGACGATTTTTGTTTTTTTTAACAACCCTACTCGCGAGTCTCGAATGACACCCGTATGGCGGAACTTTTCAGGTTTTGGATCCAACTGGATTAAAATCCACATGCTCAATCAGTAGCGAAAGCGGGACCTTGGGTGAAAATTTTGGGGGGGGCCGCGGGGGGGCCATGTGGTGCATGTGCAGTGGCGGTGGCCCCTGCCCTTTAACACAGGAAAGAAAAAAAATGCAAAAACTAAATTGATCATTTTCACCTTATGCTTATCAAAAAGGCTTCGCTTAGGATTAGGATTAGGTTTAGGATTAGGAACCTTACAACGACTCATTGCAAGCAACCTCTGATCAGAAATCAAAAAAATCACTTTTAAGTATGTATACAAATCTGTGACCTTGGGGGGGGCTAGGGTTAGGGGAAAAAAATCCGGATTTTTTTTTAATTAAAAAAAATTTTTTTATTTTTTTTACAAGTTAGGTTCGTTCGAAGCGTCTCGTCGAGCTGAGTTCATCTAGACTATTTTCAGAACGATCCGGGAAACTATAAGAGCGAAAATCGTGTTTTATTGAAATTATGTCTATTTCATAGAGGGAAAGTTGCATTTTCAACAGTAAAACAGGGCAATTTTTCACGTGCACTTGAATATTGAACCGTTCTTAGTGGTTCCTCTTTAGAAAATTACCAAAATTTGACTGTGTTCAAAAATTCCTGTTTGCTGTAGCTAAGTCGGCAACCCCTGTCGACCCGGTCGCCCCCCCCCCAAGACACTTACTTTCAGGTTCAACCAGCTGTGCTATCTGCCACATGGCGAGAGCCCACTCTTCAAATCATCGTATCGAAAACACGTACCATGATTTCGCGATCACGTTGCGGGCAACTGACAGACGCAAGTTTAACACGTTAGTTTAGCTCAGCACGCAAGTTTTAACATGTGGCCATGTTATCATGTGATGTGGTATTAACCAACATCTCCGCTCAAATTGTTTAACAATATATCGCACAACTCCATTGTAGACCTATAACATACGCCAATCAACAAGATATCATGTTCATCTCATGGCCTACCGACTGAAAAACATGTTCTAAGTTGCAAGAAAACGATTTCTGAAACGATATTTCAATTCAGTTAAGTCATTTCAACGCTAAAAATTGACTCTAGAAGTCATCCAAATCGAAAAACATGGAGTACGTCACGTCGGTCAAAATGACCAAATAATGACATTTACCAAAGCACACAAAGAAGTTGGGAAGAAAATTTGGTTTGAACTTTCAAAAAATTATGCCATAAATCGAATTTTCAGAGCAAAGTAGAAGAAAAATTTTTCAAATTTTTTTTTAAGTTTGAAAATAAAAATCCAAATTTAAAAAAAAAATAAAAAAAATTTTTTTTTCAAAGTTCCTAATCCTAGGGGGGGAGCGGTCAAAATTTTGAAATTTGATAGATAGATAGCTAAAACGCTAAAAAGCTATAAAAACAGCAAAATACTGCTAAAAATACACTAAAAATCACGTATAAACGCGTATTTTACCTAAAATTAGCGAAATTTTCAAGAATTACGAGCAAAAATGGTCAATTTTGGTCTGACTCATTTTATGTCTTCGAAGCAGTACCGTGGGCCCAAAAAAAATTTTCGAAGGGGGGGGGTCAGTACCGAAGGCGAAAGCAAATTTTCGAGGGGGGTGTCGTCACGTGGGGGGGGGGGTGCCGAAAATTTTTCAGTGGGGGGGGGTGTGGTTCAGTCATGGTACAGTGAGTGACACCCCCCAGGCGTAGGCCATGGGAGGTGCACTATTGTAGAATTGTAGAAAATTTTCTGGGGGGGGTGCACACCCCCCAACCCACCCCACTCATGAGATTTTTTTCGCTTAAATTTTGAAGGAAAAACGCTAAATTTTGCTGCAAAATCTTTGAAATTACAATGAAGAATGTCAAGTTATCATATATGTAGCTTATATTATAGACTTTAAAGACAAAAAATCATGATTTTTGAGCAAAAATTCATGAATTTTGGGTGGTCCGAGAAAATTTTTGGGGGGTGTCACTGTTACTAGGTCCATCTAGGGGGGGGTGGGGGGGTGTCTAGCAAATTTCGAGGGGGGGGGGTGTGGATGGTCCAGTGTCAGGTTTTGGGGGGTGGGTGTCGCGGGGGGGGGGCGGGCGGCGCGCGCGGGGGGGGGGGGGGGGGGGGGGGGGGGGGGGGGGGGGGGGGGGGGGCCCCCCCCCGGTGGGGGTGAGAAATTTTTTTTTTTTTATTTTTTTGGTTTTTTTTTTAAAATGATTTTTTTTGTTGGTGGTTGGGATATTTATTTTTCTTTGGTGTGGTTTTGGGTTGTGGGTTTGGTGAATCATGCGGATGCGCGAGCGAGCGTAGCGAGCGGAGAGCGCATCACGCATAATATGAGCCGTTATCCCCTCGCGCGCTTTTTTCAAATTTGCTCGCTGCGTCCTGCGAGCATAGTATAAGCCACAAACTTGGTTCCGTGCACACGAAACGAACACCCAAAGTTGTGCTTGGAGCCGCGAAAAAATTTTTATCCGACTACTTTTCATACGCTGTAGACACGAAAAACCTATTCTGAAAACAGTGTTACTTCTTTCCCTTTGTCCTTTTTTTTTCAGCTATGTAATCAACATGTGTTCGCCCTTTCAATTTTTGCCTGCGACACTTTCACAGTCGAACAAAAATGTTCCCTGGGGTAATTCCACCCGGAGATTTTGAAAATTGAGTTAATTTTTTACCCCGACCCTGTTTTTGGGTAAAAATTGGGCATTTTTAATTGTTCGGAGGGTTTTCACCTGGTTTTAAGTGTTCGCCCTTTCAATTTTTAGCTGGGACACTTTCACAGTTGAACAAAAATGTTTCCTAGGGTAATTTCATCCGTATTTTTTGAAAATTTAGTTATTTTTTTTGCCCGGGCACTTTTTTGAGTCAAAATTGTGCATTCTTTGAAAGTTCGTAGCATTTTGACTGGGTATCAGTTTTTCACTCTTACAAATTTTGTCTGAGCTGCGAAAAATAGTAGGAAAAAAGTCTAGTCCGTAGTAATTCAATGCGCTGATCACGGATTTTGGGTTAGTTTTCTTACGTGAGCAACTCTAGATGCTGAATCGTGACGATTTCGGGCGAATCGGCCGTCGAAATTGGCGAAATCGGTCCAGAAACGAAAAACAAGAAAAGATTGTTTTCCAGGGTAATTCAATGCGCTGATCACGGATTTTGGGTTAGTTTTCTTACGTGAGCAACTCTAGATACCGAATCGTGACGATTTCGGGCGAATCGGCCGTCGAAATTGGCGAAATCGGTCCAGAAACGAAAAACAAGAAAAGGGTGTTTTCCAGGGTAATTCAATGCGCTGATTACGGATTTTGGGTTAGTTTTCTTACGTGAGCAACTCTAGATACTGAATCGTGACGATTTCGGGCGAATCGGCCGTGGAAATTGGCGAAATCGGCCCAGAAACGAAAAATAAGAAAAGGATGTTTTCCAGGGTAATTCAATGCGCTGATCACGGATTTTGTGTTAGTTTTTTATGTGAGCAACTCTAGATACTGAATCGTGACGATTTCGGGCGAATCGGCCGTGGAAATTGGCGAAATTGGTCCAGAAATGAAAAACAAAAAAAAACGGTGTTTTCCATGGTTATTAAATACACTGATCACGGATTTTGTGATAGTTTTTTCATGTGAGCAACTCTAGATACCGAATCGTGACGATTTCGGGCGAATCGGCCGTGGAATTTAGTGAAACCGGTCCAGAAATGAAAAACAAGAAGTCGGTGTTTTCTATGGTAATTCATTGCGCCGATCACGGCTTTTGGGTCAGTTTTCTTATGTGAGCAATTTCTAGGTACTGAATCGTGACGATTTTGGGCGAATCGGCCGTAGAAATAGCATAGACGAAATTGGCCTAAAAACGAAAAATGAAAAACCTGAGTTGTGTGCCCAACGTATTGTGATTTTGGTCCGACCTTCGGGGCTTATGTAAAAGTCAGAATATTATCTAAAAATGCGGGAGACGCATATAAAAGGAGGAATATGGCCTTGTGTAAGCAGTGAAAGACTTGGCTCGACAACCTTTTCAAGTCTCTGATGTGGTACACACGGATACAAGTACATAAGAGTCATATTTTTGCGCCGTTTATTTTTTATTTAGATTGCAAGTGGCAACCCTCGTACATTGTAGACAAATGAAACTTTCACATTTGCCTTTTTCTAGCATTTAGCGACCTCTAAAACCACTAAAATGACGATCAGACTTTAGATCGCTGACACTGGTTTGCACAAAGTGTATCGCAGAGGCATTGGGAACGCAAGGTCTCCTTCTGTGGCAGTGACTCACCGGTTTATCCTGGCACAAGAGTTTGGTAAAAAGGGTGAAAATCAACGGAAGACAACACTTTTTGCACTGGTGCTGCTGTATGCACAGCGGTGCGTACGTTAGCAACAACGATAAAGCTACATGCAGCAATGTTTTGCAATCTCTGATGTTTCTGTTTTTTGCACAGAATTTACAGTATAGCCGATTAAACATGGCAGCTTTTTTCAGGGTGCAAGGAGCGCGCGAATTTTGAATAAAAGAGAAAGAAGTTCAGAAACCAAATTGTATGCCAAATTTGACGCGTTTTTTAAGCTAATGGATTATCCGTATTATTCTGTTTATTCTTTCTCCCTTGCACACATGATTGGAAATTATGTTGGCATTTTTGAAAAAGACAACTCCTAGTCAGCGACTAATCCCGCCTTGACGGACTGCCTCATTTATTCGGCCATGCTGTTCAGAATTTCGCACATGATGTGATTTTAGACTAAACTGAAGAGGACAATTGAAAAATATCTAGATAACTTCAAAATTTTTACGCTTTTCAACAAGCTTGTAAACAACAAACGCGGCGCAAAAATATGACTCTTATGTACTTGTATCCGTGTGTACCACATCAGAGACTTGAAAAGGTTGTCGAGCCAAGTCTTTCACTGCTTACACAAGGCCATATTCCTCCTTTTATATGCGTCTCCCGCATTTTTAGATAAT
>JASANC010005177.1:0-40759 GCA_030248135.1 Theristus sp. LFF4_11
GTTTGAATCAAGTCTGTTGAGGTTTTACGAGTTTGATTAAAAAAATGATTTATGATCGAGGATACTTATGGACCAAGAAGGTGCACGTCTGGACAAACCGGACTGTGACACCTGTGTCCTCGCAGGCATATATTTACTGTTTTTTTGGCGGGCATGGGTGCGCAGTTCGCATTTTCCCCCCCCAAGTGACCTTGATGCCGACGAACGGTCCGTCGTGCAGCGGCAGTTGCGCGTTGCGACGGCGGTTGCGTGTCGCGATGATCTCGGGCGTCGTGTAGCCGCCGCGGAGGCCATGAACGCCCTCGGCCACCATCAGCTCCAGCTCCGGCGTTAAACCGCCAGTCACCAACGTGCGGATCAGCGTCAGGGCGGAGTCGTTGAAATACGTCTGAAACCTGTGCAACGCTAAAAAAAACTGGCCAAAAATGATTTACAACGGCGTTTACACAGCCGCTTAGTGCAGAATCGCTCGGTTAGACAAATCGTTCACATATCCGTTAACATAACCGGTTCCCTTGAAGTTTACATATAACCGTTTGAAAACAAAATAGAATATGTGTGTCCGTGCATCAAGTTGCTGATTATTGTAATCGTTCAGTAAAACACGTCCTTGAAAATAATGTTGTCAATAAAAATGCAAAACAGCCAAGCTAGCGACAAACACCACCACGCCCACCGACCGTGCTCATGAGCGAGTCGAGCACGCTGATCGCGAACGCGGCGCCGCACGCGAACGGCTGCGTCAGGTACAGCTCCGTGTCCGGCTCGTCGTCGTCGTCCTGGTCGAGGAACTGCACGTTCGTATCGTTCACTGAAAATGGCCCGGCTTTCTCATTTTCGTGTTCCTTCAATTTTTTTCTTGTAAAAAGTTTACTTATTTTGTGATGAGACGTACCGAGTTCAGTGATCATCATGATTTTCTTGCCCTCGTTCACGGGCGACCGCTGCAGAATCAACGGGGGCGTGCCGATGCCGATGCTGTTTGGCATGCCTGACGCGTAAACCGAAATCAAACAGTGCGCGTTCGTTTGAATGGTTTCAAACCAATTGTTTTCAAACTTGAGACCACGACTGACCAAGTGTCACGTCGAACTCCATCGCCTTGATGTTCAAACTTGCCAGCAACGCTTCCTTGTCGGCCAATGTCGGATCTTCGGCAGGATTCGGAATTCTAGCGGAAACGATGACGCACATGTCGCACTGATTCAGGTTGACCGCACGCAGGTCGGCGCGCGAAAATGGTGAACCCTGCATTCGAAATGGTTTCGTTACAGTTTCGCGCCCCGCTTACTGTAATTCAATGGGCAGGCAACCTGTGTGTTTGAACCGCAAAGTTTCTCTATCGCAAGCAACGCACACGTTCGCTTTTTTGCTGGTGTACAGTGATGCGTATTTTATTTTCAAATCTACCTCATGGCAAAATAGTAGCACGTGTTCTGTTAAAGCAGATGTTTCCGTAGTGTAGTGGTTATCACGTCAGTCTAACACACTGAAGGTCCCCAGTTCGATCCTGGGCGGAAACAGACACCTTTTCTTAATTATTTTTTTATCTAGTCGAAGAGGATACAGACTCACTTTCAAGTTTTGACAAAAACAAACAAACCAAAACATGTATGTTTCCGCCCAGGATCGAACTGGGGACCTTCAGTGTGTTAGACTGACGTGATAACCACTACACTACGGAAACGCTGAAAGCTGCAGCTGCCAAAGCCGAACGTGAACACCAAAGAATGGCACACTGAAACGAACGTCCAAGATGTGGATCTTCGGCAGATTGTAGAGCGTCTTCCACTCGCGGCGCATGTACTCGACGTCGCCGACGATCACGACGTGCTTCAGTTCGTGGTAATGAAAGTTGGAGGCGCGCAGGGGCATCACGAAGTTGCGCAGGCCAACCAGCGGGCTGTCCTTGTCGGCGAACAGGCACGCGACGATGTGCCCGTTCAGGACGGTCATCGCCGCTTGACGTCGGTCCTGCACGCATACGGTCAAGGTCGGAAGACGTCACTTCAATAGGGTGTGCCGCTACAATGACGCCAGTAGACGCTCGACACAACAGTCTTTCAGAATACGCCGCTACTGATTTTGGTGTCAGGAGTCCGCACGTAGCCGATAATTTAATGATTCCGATTTTTGCGTCTCTTTCTCTCATACACTTCTGTTGAAGTCGCTTTTAACTGATAAAATTAAAAAATTGAATGATACATTTGCAAAAGATGCAAATGACCAACCAGTATGCAGTCCTCAATGCGACGTGCTGGACACCAGTGGAACATGCCGGTTGAGTCGTACTTCATTTCAGCCTGCGGTGTTTCGTCTCCCGGTGGCATCTCCACTCCTTTGCCATCCGGTGGCACGCTCAATTTTTCCTGACCTCCATGTGGCCTGAAAAACTAAAAATAGTTCACTTTGTCAAAAAGGATTTCGCGGTTTGTGAAATGTCACAATGTAAGGCGAAAACACTCGAAAAACTGCGGGATAACAAACTCCAGGACAAAGAGACAAAAGAAAGTAACATTCGCCCACACGCACCACACGACACTAAATCGGAAAGAAAACAAACTGAAACTATCGTGGAGTGGAACCAAACCAATGAAACTTCGGTGGGAAATATTGTGATGGTTTGAAAACACAACAATTCAATTGGTTTCAAGCAATCTTACAAATCTCAATCGAAACACAACATAAGTAAAAAACGAAAGCACAAACACAGTTTTATTTACATCATTTTGCGGATTTCATAGGACAGACGGATTTTCTTCAACGTTTCGAGATCGTGTGTAATCTCAAACGTGTTGCTACAAAAGTTGAAAAATGTCTATAGTCGGACTGGATAATTTCGGGCATTAGCTGATTGGCTGGTGCGTTACCGTAATCAGATTCAAACGCGGGCCGTTCAAATTGCACTTTGCTTTTTTAAAATTTTTAATTTTTGAGTGATTGTGTTGATAAATGTTTGGATTTTTAATGGGCAAAACTTGTTTATTATTTATGAAATACAGAAACATCAAAAAAGTACATTTTAAGGCGAATTTTTATTTTTTTTTCAGAAAAAAGAACGACGGCGACGGTGATGCGCTCTCGACGCTCGAAAAGTGAATATTCGTTTGAAAACCGATTGCTTTTCAAATTTTTCCCACAAAATAAATCATCATGAACAAAATTTTCAATTAAAAATCAAACAACAACATTTTTAGTTGTCGTCGTTGCCGTCGCCGTCGAACTTGTTCGGAAACTGAACTTGTGCCTTTAGAAACAGCTGCTTTTAGTTTTTCTGCATCTTTGAGCTGTTTAAAGACAATTTGTTGCAGTTTAACAATACAGAACAGCAGCTTTCATGGCCAAATTTTTGATTTACATTTGTCACCGTCGTCGTCGTTCTTTTTTCTGAAAAAAAAACTTTTACTTTTTTTTTCAATTTTTCTGCATTGCATAAATCACAAACAAGTTTTGTCCATTGAAAATTCAAACATTCATCAACACAAACACTCAAAAATTAGAAACTTAAAAAAGCAAAGTGCAATTTGAATGGCCCGCGTTTGAATCTGATTACGGTAACGCACCAGCCAATCGAGCTAATGCCCGAAATTACCCAGTCCGACTATACAAGGTCGACGTCTAATGAACGGAATTATGGAATAAAAACAGAATCTTTATGGGGTTAAAGATAAATTGTTAGGCAGACAGTTGCATGCAGCGTTCAATTTCAAACCGGAACAAAGCGAGGAAAGCATTTCATATTTTCTCACCCGAAGTGTTGCGAGGTCCTTCTGACATTGTTCGGCGAAGCCTCACTGTTTTGGTGTGCCAATAAGGGACTGGTGCTTGCTGTGCGCGCTGAAAAAAACAGCTAAATTACTTTAAAACCAAACGATCAGGGACACTTCTACAGCATGATCGTGTAGAAACTGAACACGACAGACAGCGTTCAAGTGTGCAGTCTATCTCGTTGGTCATAGCAACTCTGAACGCTGATTGGTTAATCATGAGCAGTTCTCAGCGCTGATTGGTTGGTCATCACGTCATGTTACAAAGATTTTCCAGATGGACTGTTAATATGAACGTGCACCACACGAACGTCTCGTGGCCCTGGGAACCAGCACGTCCTCGACGCCGCTGTCGTCGCCCGAGTCTTCACCGGGCGCTTGCTCACTGGACGGCTCTGAAAGCGGGTCCAAACGGAATTGAGAAGCTCAAAGTTTGAAAGAAAGAAATTAAAGTAGCGATGAAACTGACCAGTATATCGAGTGGTGATACCGGATTGTTTGACACCTTTCCGGAATAAGGCAACTGAAAACAAGGTTTGACGTTTTTTCCAGAGTTCGCATACTTCTACAGAAAAGCATGCGAGTGCTATAGATGGTATACTATTGGCTGATTATTCATTAGTTGACGAATGAATAATGGGGTTTTTAAATTATTTGAATAATACTATTTTGAATAATGAGTAATGGGCCCATTATTCAAATAGTACTATAAGGAGAAGAAAAAAAATGATTGTTTAAAAAAGTGCAAAGTTGAAAATTGGGAAATGGACAACGTTTTGGACGGGTGAAAAAAAATTTGGGGGGAAGAAATTGTATGGTGGGAAAAAAGAAATAAAAAAAATCGGGGTGGGTTTGTTTTGTTTGGGGGGGAAATTGGGGTTTGGAGAGAAAGTGGCTATTTTTTATGGGAGAGTGAAATAATTTTGATGGGGTTTAGTGGGAAAATGTATTTTTGGTGAAGTTTAAGGAAAAAAAAAAAAAAGGGGGGGTTGGAAAAGGGGGGGGGTAGGTTGTTTGTGTGTGGGTGTTGTGGGGAGGGTTGTAATAGAAAGGATGAGGGAGGGGGAGGGTTTATATTAATTTTTTTTTAGTGTTGATGTGTGGGGGGAAAAAGAGAGGGGGGAAAGAATTTTTTAATTTGAGGAAAAAAGATAGGAATGAATGAATATATGTGGATGCGAGTGCACAGGTACACTAACGATTTTGACATTTGCATTTGCGAATGAGACTTGGATCGATCACATCTTCGTGGCAGTGCTTGCAATAGTAGAAGGCTCTGTAATAAATTGGAACGTTATCTGTTTGCAACAGTTTGCGGGTTCGCTAGATAGATGAGGTGCTCGTCAGTGCGACGGACACCAAGCAGACCTCACCATCTTTGGCTTGCCAACTCATGGTGTCTTACATCTCTGGTATTATGCCGTGCACTGCAGAATAAACTGACTGACTGACTGACTGACCACCCCCACACCACCTAAATGGTCACTATATTTACCGTTTCACTTCGTCAGCCGATTGCGCAATGAAAAATCCCTGCGTCTGCGGCTGTATCTTGATGTGCGGCCCCGGATTGATGCTGATGTTGCACTCGAATTTGTCATCATCCTTTAACTCGATCGCAATCAGCAGCAGCCCGAGCTTGGAGAACAGCAGACTGAAAATAGGGTGAACATTGGATTGGGTTCTGAAGGAATTTCAGAGTTTTTTGTTCTTTGTTAGAGCTTGCGCTTGCAGCAACGAAAGCAGCACACACCAACTACCGGGCACCGACAAGACTTCCGTTCAAAAAAAATCAGTCGTTCCACGTTTTGCCTGACACAATGAGGGCCAGCCTCTTTTGAATTTGTTTAAAACAGCAAAATCACAAATCTTTTCCGGCATGCATGCAAAAAAACGGACAAATCAACGCTAGTCTATCTCCATTCGACGATCGTTATCTGTTTGCTTGCAAATGAATACTGCACATTGCAAATTAATATTTTTAATGAAGTTTGGTTTCGCCACCAAAACACATGTTAATGCAGCAGCAAGACACGAATGCGCAGCGATTCGCACTGAAAATGGGGGGGGGGCACCTCCCTGAAAGATCACTGGCAGTCCGCAGCATGCAATCGTTAGAAGCCCGAGCTTGCAGTAAAGTTTTCGAAAAAATCTCTTTTTTATTTTGCAAAATCAGGCTTCAGTTGGTTGGTTGGTTAGAGCAGAGCGACTACGTTTTACGCAGTGTTGATTATTTTTAGTTCGGCACACATCTTTTTCTTACTCGGCGGTTTTTGGAAACGACCAGCCGACAAAACTATGCGAGAGTGTCTCCGTGTACATTTCCATGCCAGCACCACAGAGATACAGATTCAGCCAGTCCGGCATGTTACGGTGCTGAAACAAGCCAGTGAAGAAAAGTGAACAAACTGAAAACTCGTCCACACAGAAGCACGCACGAAAATGCCACCGACTGTTTGCGTAGAATCACTCAAATATAAAAATTGGCCGTGTTTGTGTAGTGGCAATTTTTTCAATGGTACCAAAAATGGTACCTTTTTGGAATGCTAAAAAACGATCAAGCCGTGCCACGTGCCATTTCCGTGCGTGCGTTCGCGTGTCGGCACGCACTCACTCGGCCGTTTCCGGAAACGTGAGCGCGACGAAACTGTGCGACAACGTTTCCGTGTACATCTCCATGCCCGTGCCACGCATGTAGTCATTCACCCATTGCGGCGTACAACTTGACTATACAGCCAGTCATGTATGTTTTGCATGTTGTTGCAAAGTCCACGTTGATGCAATTTAGTCACGCAAGTACTTTTTTATGATACCTCCTGAATTGGCTGTGGCTTATAAACCTGCTCAGTCTTATGTTCAATGGTCGTTTCAGCATGGTAAAACCAATCAACGGGCCACACTGAGAAAACAATAAAAATCTCCAAAAGGGTCAACATTGTGTAAAAAAATGTGCTGAGCTAAAATGGTTGGGCGTGGTAGCTAAACAAAAGTTGAAACAAATTCCGACAACAAGTTGCTGTACCGTTTTGAATGAGCGCATCGCAAAAAGATTCGCCATCATGGTGGAGAATCCCGGTGCCAGGCAGCTCTGTGCGATGAATCCCAACTTCAGTTCAGCCAAGCAGACGACATCGTCGCCACGACGCCAGTCCCACGACGGGATGTTCAACAGGTACGCCTGACGATGCATCGAATTGTGATTAGAAAAATACACTTCACTGAGAAACCGGCACGAAGCGTTCACTGAGAAAGGTTACCGAGCTACTTATTCAACAACGTCTACAACTTTTTGATCAATTAACAAATTGTTGAGTCAATAATGAAGATAGACTTTACGCAGCAAATGAGTACACTGTTGAGCATTTTCCCTCTCGGTAACCAGTAACATGTTTGTCCACCGTAATTGTTCTCTTTCGGTCACTCAAAGAATCCAGTTTGCCTAAACCAATAAATCAATCAAAGTTCACCTTGTTGTGGTACTGCATCAGCTGCACGATCACGCGTACATCAGCTGAATAGTTCTTGATGGAGATCACGCGCATGATGTTCGCTGCGTCTTCCGCGTCCGGGTCCGGACTGTATTTGTTGGCCAACACCAGACAGGCATCAGCCTCGTCCGCCTGTAGCCAAACAAGCAAATGCAAACACACAAAACAGAGCGCTGATTGGCTGCTTTTGAACTCGACTCACTGATTGGTGCAACCGGTTCAATGCAGCCACTCCTTAAGCCACCAGATTTTAATTTTCAGGACACACAAATTGCGTGTGTTTACAGTTTGACCGAAAAATGTGTTGAGCGATCGGTCAAAATCTCAACACTCAGTTGGATATTCTTTTTGATTGACCGTTGATTGACTTTTTCGTGTGTTGTATGCTGTTGGTAGACATTCAATCAACTTCATCGCAAACAGCATTACGACTCACCTTGACTCGCGACAAATCAATGGCGTCCATGGCGGTGCCCTGGAAGAAGTGCACTTTGGTGAAATGGCGCTTGAACAGACCTTCCAACTCGAGATCCGGCGGGATGCTGAAAAGTTTCAAAAAAAGGTATAAACTGACTGCAAGCCTGTAAGAAAACAGCAGAAGGCTTTACCGATGCAAGAATATCACTTGGACGTCCAAGTCCTCGCGGTCTTCGTGAAGGAAATCAGTCAAAAAGTGACTGACCGACTCGAAGGTGATGTAGCCGCAGACGACAATGTGCCTGCATTGAAAAGTGCACGAAAGTGAGATTTTCAACGCAACTTTCAATTGCAGAACAGCTTTTGCCAACTTTTTGCCGTGCTCTCCTTTGTATTCGCCGCCGTATTTCGGTCGCGAGCCAAGCAGATCGGCAATCTCCGGTATGTAACTGGCGAACATCGCCTGCAGTCAGTAATGTGGCTTTTGATGTGTGTTGATTAACTTGATGTTGGTATGACCTATTTTTTAAACGTGTCCCACTGTAATGACGTCATGTGCCGCAAAACATGCGCTTGCCGTTCACAGCAAACCAGACTTTCCGTTTAGCCGATTTCTTCCCGTAAACAAATAGTGAATGTCGAATCAGTCACACCAAACTGACATTTTAGTGCCTGTACTTTGACAAACGGGCGTTTTTAAAGCAAATGACGTCATTTTAGTCCGGACACGGATAGAGTTGTCAAGCACTGAACAAAGAACATCAGTTTCACCAACAGATATTTTAACTGTGGCTAAGTCTGAAATTTATTTTTACCTGTTGACCAATCAGCACGCCGGCAAAAACGTTGTTGAATAGAAAAACTGGCTTTCGACTCATACAAAAAAAACTTTTAAAAAACTGCAACGAAATGTTTGTTCTTGAATAGGTGGTTTTGTGTTTTTGCATGCACTAACGAGTCCGCCGAGTATGAAGAACACCATGAAGGTGCGTCCGAGCACAGTGGTGCACGCGATGTCGCCGTAGCCGACGGTGCCCATCGTGACGACCAGGTAGTACACGCAGTCCCAGTACGTGATGCGGTGCGTGTTTTGGAAGTTGTAGAACGGGTCGCCGCTGTTCTCCAGCTGCAAATGTGTGTTTTTTTATTTCACCATTAGCAATTTATAGCTGCTAATGTGCCAATGCAGTTTGGGTTTGAAATCATATTTCAAAAGCGTTTAACAGAAATGTGCGTGCAAAGCGCATGTTTCATAATGTCCATGATAAATAACTGTGTGTGTGCGAAAACCACGGCCTCGCTAAAGTCAGTTCTGTGCATAAGCGTACATAATGGGCGTAACAACACCTTGTTTGAGTTACAGAAAACCAAGTAAGCAGACGACCTTGTGTTCACATTGACTACTATCTCACCAGATGGCATAAGCCGGCGCCGCACATTGTCACCGACACAAAGATGCACGTCAAATAAGTCAAACGAATCGATGTGCTGCTCTTGAGAAGATTCAGGAACACGCAAATGTCTGGGATGCTCATCAGGCGCAGCGTACGTAAGAAACGCAGACCTTTTAGAAGCACATACCAGAAAGATATGCAGAGGAACACTAAACGAACGCAAACTTTGATTGTTCTCAACCCCATGAACTGCCGTTGGAAAAGTTACACCACCAAAAAAGTTGGAAAGGACTGCGAGATGAAGTGCGTGACTACTGGCGTTCATTCGGTCATCGTTACAGTTTTTTGCTCGGAGGGAGTTAATCGGAATAATGCAATCATGACTTGTAAGTAGTATGCCCGCCTACACGACAATGCTGCGTATCTGCGGTGGCACTGGATAGAAATGCAAACTGAAACTAAAAAACCCACACGCAAGACAAAAAATGAAAAAAAGTAGAAAAAGAGAGCGGAATCAGACAGTTAGGAAGAACATGTGCAAAAAAATAAAATAAAAACTGAATTATCCACTAAGTACCGTAAAGTCTTGCATATAAGGTTCCTCCCACTTATAAGACCCCCACCCAAAAGTGGGCGGAGTGTCACACGGCGGGAAACCAAAAAATTCAAAATTTTGACTTGGTCAAAATCTTACTCCGTTTATAAGGCCCGGAATTCCTAATGTTCGCTTTATAAGACCTCCTCCCACTTATAAGGTTGTCACACGAAATTCCACTTTTTTCAGAAATTTTTGATTTTCAAATTTATATAAGGAGACCTTATATGCAAGACTTTACGGTAGCTGAAAATCAGATCAAGCAAGACAAAGGAATCTCTATTGTAACAGAAAAAGTCGCACAAGTTGAATGAAAACAGTGGAGTGTCTGACCAGATGTATCACGCCAGCACCGGTCAAGCTGACGCCAATGAAGTTAGAGACAAGTTGAGCGAGTCGAATCGAGCTGGACGTGCGTAGCGCGTTCAAATACTGCAGAATGTCGGGCATGGTCATGAGGCGGAGTGCACGCAGGAAACGCAGCCCTGTGCAGTCAGACACACACACGAAGATCGCGCTGAACGGAATGCGGGGGGAGGGCAAAAACGATACGGAAAAGGGTCTGTGATTACTGAGACGGAAAGAAATGGGAGACTTGGTTGTTTCGGATATTGGATTGTTTTACAGTTCTTTTTTGAAAATGTGTTAAAAGATTCTTTACTTGGAACGAATTGTTAGCCCATGATACAATAGGTGGATTGGATAGAGACTGAGAGAGAAACACATTGTGGGCAAAAAAACTAGTTGCTGCAGTGGGGAAAAGAGCAGTATTTACTGTTTTCCCTCTCCCACAAAACAACCTGACCAACTGTACCGAGCCAATTTCGACCAAGATAAATGGCGACGAAACTCGGCGGGATCGTGAAATAGTCAACGAAACTGTATGTCTCGAGCAGGAACCAAACCTTGTCGGCGGCAGCAATAAACTGAAAAACATGCACGTTTTTCGGTCAGAGTTTGAGGACATTTCGGTTCGCACAAAGAAGAACTAGAGAAAGAACCCCCTACTCACCCTGATAAAAAAGTATATCAGAAAGAATATGTTGAAGGCGAGATCGATCTGCTGCGACGGGCTGTCCGTCCACGCGACGCACGTCTCCACGTCGAACTCATCGCCCGACGCGTCGTAGATGTAGATCGCCAACGAGCCGATGCTCAGCACGAACACCAGCACCACCTGGAATGGCGCTCGCAGGTTGGAGATTTGCAAAAAAATGGAAAAAAAACCCAACATACATAACTACAACCTACAGTCGAACTCTAAATTATAGGGAATCAGCTGATTGGTTGATGGTCACGGTGCGCATGCTTTCTGCGCAGGCATTGCCGTGGGTGAGAAGTTCGCCGGCACAGAAAGCATGCATGCACGTGACCACCAACCAATCAGCTGATTCCCTATAATTTAGAGTTCGACTGCACATACCAGCACCCTGCCGGTGCCACTCTGCCCGGAAATCAGCTCGCCCGCCCACTCCTTCGCCTCCGACGCCCAATTGATGCGCAGGTCGTCTGCGTCCGCCGTCTCACCGTCGACCTTCGCTTCTTTCTCGCCATTTGGCGCTCCGCCGTCGGTGTCTGCCAGCGCCTCCGCTTGCACTGAAAAGCAAGCGTTTTTTTTTCGATTACAAGAAAACAGGACGAGTATTCTTTCGACCACGCAAACAGAATAGCTTGCCAGCATGAACTGAAAGCTGCCCTCACAAAATGTAATGTTATTATGATGAATGTCGGTACAGAATGGCTGATTAAACATGGCAGCTTTTTTCAGGGTGCCATGAGCGCGCGAAATTTGAATAAAAGAAAAAAGACGTTCAGAAACCCAATTGTCTGTCAAATTTGACGCGTCTTTTTAAACGAATTGATTCCTCGTGCTCTGCTGTTCATTCTTTTTCACTTGCACACACGATTGGGAATTATGTTGGCATTTTCGAAAAAGACAACTCCTAGTCTGCGACTAATCCCACCTTGATGGAAAATACAAGGACTGCCTTATTTATTCGGCCATACTGTATTTGAAAAACCGCAACAGATTTCAGCGTTTTTAGTGTCGTGCAAAAAGCAGAGAAAGAACCGTGTCAACTTCAGGGTTCACTCCTGACGCCCTACCTGTGCCAACTTTCGGATGGCGCTCCTTGATCGGAATCTTTGGCGTGCAGCAGATGTGCCCGAAGATTCGCCAGGTGACCACGAGCAGCATGGAGATGCAGAAGGTCACGATCGAGGACAACAGGAAACACCAGTACTTGCGGTCTTCCAGGCATTCTCGTTGCGCCGCCGACATTGTGTACAGTCTGCAGAGGGCATGCGATGAGTTTGTGCTGAATGTTGCTGGCGATCAATGACAATTGTACACCACACCCACTGGTTGGTCAGATTAGAACTTGGAATCAGCCAATCAGCAGAACTTTTGACAAGATAATATGCGCAAGAAAAATAGGTAGTCTGACTCGACACTAACAACGGTTTTCTTTTTTTGCTGATACAAATTGTACTACCCTATACGTGTGTTTGCGGCTGCACGGGTAATTTGACTGAGCTAAAAGAGCAGCTTCAAGTGGCGATACAGCGTTTTTCTCAAACCGCATGTCGCTGACTGAATTGAAGAGCAATTAGATTACGCAAAATAGTACACCGCGCCGTGCGATGAATGCTACAAGCCAAAAACACAAGAAAACCAGCAAACAAGTTTTCAACATTGTTCCGAGCAGGATTTGGTTTGCCAGAAGCCATAAGAGAGTTTTCAAAAAGTCAACCGATTGTTAGAAGAAATAAATTACTGTGTTGTGTGAAACAACCGAAAGGCATTACAAGCTTTCCCTGCCAAAAGCTGATACAGCGCATATAATTCTTGTTTGCCGAACAAAAAGTCGTCGAAAAAACCATTATCTTTTCGGCGCGATCTACCAAAAATGAGGCACCGCTAAAATAAAGGCACAGAGGAGACGGGGCTACTAAAACGGCAACTAAAACGCGTTATTTTGCGATGATACGAGTAGCCGTTTCAATAGCCCGCTTCCTCAGTCAATGTGGGAGGTAGCAGCGGAACCGAATCAATATGAACCGACGAAATTCAAAACTGTTTACGGGGGTGAAGCTGAAGTGGAGACAGCAAAAATGAGTGACGAGTGCACACTGCGCAGCGAACGTACGTGTTGTTGCAGTTCATTGGCATGCGGCCGTAAGGTGGAACGTTCGAGCCAGCCGTCTGGTGCCCGTAGCGATTGTAGCCCATCGCGCCGCGTCTTGCACCACGCTTTTTACGACAATTTCACGCTGCAAAAACGTGGAAGTGGCGCCGTTGTTGTTATCGTTGTCTGCGGTTTTCCAACCATCACCACACCACAGCAGTGCGACTGAAATCTTCTGCGGTCTCGGTTGAACAAACACGTTCAGGAGAAGCAATTTTCCGGCTCGAGTAAGCTTTGAACACGACAAAACTATAGGTGAAACGCAAAAATGTTAGAAACGGTACCTTTGCCTTTGCAGCAAGTCAGTGCTGGCGATTTACGGAGCTTCGTTGTGTCATAAGCATTCTGCGTCCAGTACAATGATGTAAAAAAAAGCACAACCAACAATTTCTAGCTGTTCACATTGTAAAACACGGACATTTCACACGAGAGCTTGCAGCAACAGCGAAAACAGTTGCTTGTAGGCTGGCTTGCTTGCGAGGTTAGTTGTATTTTTTTTGAAGTTGGTTCAGAGTTAGTTGGGTGAGCATTTTGGCCTGTTGCACAGTTGTTTTGCCAATGAATCCGCACGTGCACCAGTGCAGCAAAACGGCGTTGTAGCGGCTGACATTGAGCCAATGTGAACAACCTCTGAAATCATTGTTGCAAAACAATTGTGCTTCACTTGGGGAGGATTACCTAATTTTATTCTTTTCCAAATACTGAAAATTCCAACATGTTTGAAAAATTGAAAAAAAAACAACTCCACGGCATAAACAATGATGACAGGTCAGCAAACACGCTCATGTTCAAGTGACTTTTTCATGAATGTATTTTCAGCACGGACGCAAAGTAATGCGGGACGCTCCCAGTACATTTGCGTTTCTTATTCATTTCCATGAATAGCATCATGTAGGCCATATATACAGGGTGGCACAAAAATACGAAAAGGTGCATCACCGCTCGGTAATGTTAAAGGGTTACTTTGATTTTCTTTAATTCCGTCGCTTATAAACTGAAGTTTGAGACCGAAGAAGAAACACAGTGAAATCAAAAACAAACCAGTAACATCTAACCGAAATAATTCGGTTTGCTCTGAGTGAAAACCAATCAAAAACTCAAAACAAAAACTTTCAGTGTTTGCTGTTGCCTGTTTCCAACTCATGAGTCCCGCCACACCATGCGTCCAGTGGAGAGCGGTATCGGATTGCCTTCATGCATCGTAAATTGGCCACGGAGGCTGGCACTAATACAAATAAGTGTGCGCGTGCATTGCCGTCTGCCAAATGAGAAAAAAACGAACAAATAATAGAGGCCAGAATGTGCGGCGACAGATTATGCTTGGAAAAAAGTGAATGAGTTCTGTCGTTTCGCCTTTTTTTCTCTGTTGTACCAGCTGGAACTTTCGAGTTCGGCAATGCATATTGTATGTGTTGAGTCCTCGAATACACATTTGGCATTTTCATGCCCAAAAAACAATGAACAACAGTCAGCAAGAGCAAGAAAGTTGACATTTGAATCATTTTGTCATGGAATAATCAGACCAGAAACACGAACCGTGACTTCAAATTTGCTTTGGTTAGTGGGACGATGATGTTCCTCTACACGCGATTCAACAATATAAAGTTGCCAGAAAAAGTCACCACTGAAGCGTGTTCGATTCAAATCTAGCCTGAAAGATCGATGAATCGAAAAAATGAAAAGCCACGCACAAGAAAGGCAAAGGAAATACAAAAATGCACAGCTGACACCAAAAATGGATTCGCATACGAGAAAAAATTGCCATGCTGCCATTCTTTGCATGTCATTCGAAAACGGCATTTTATTCTTCTGAAAACAAACAGCACCAGCACTGCAGACGACAAACGGCGAAAGCCAGAGGAAGACATTGCGGGCAGTGACATTGAAGACCGCACATTGCGGTCACATTTTATTACGCACAATATTCTTGTGTTCCAGAAACAAATTGGAATCGGAAAAACCCAGTGCCACATGTGGTGCCATCACACACACACACACACAGTACACACATCCACATGGCACACACTCGGTGCAATATCGTACAGCTTCACGCACTTTTTATTTCGCTGTTCATATCTGTCTACTCCATATGTCATTTCGCCAAGTTGAACTGGCCGAATACAAAAGTTTTCCCAATAAAAAAACATGTATGAATGAAGGAATACGTGTGGCGGTTAAACAGAGCGATATATGTAGGTCTACTGCAGTACCAATTTTCTGTGCGCATGATATCATATGTACAATGTACAAAGAAAATGAAGTAGCTGCGAGCAAGGTGCTTAAGCTGGCGCAAACTGACTGGGCTCTCTGTCTCTTGCTCAACCCTGCCGAGAGTATGGTCATTATCCCATTGGCATGGCGGCACAAAAGACAAGCATCACCGTGCTTGCAAAATGCTTGCGGATTGCAATCTGCGTCTATGGTAACTTGAACAACAGACTGGCCTCCGCAACAATTACCACTACCGATACGAACAAGACGCGAATTCTGCATGCACAAGCGCTCTGTTCAAAACCGAAAAATCTAAAACGATATTTCTGCAAACGTCGCGATAGGCGGTTTTTTTAGTTTTTTTTGCTCCAAAATGCACGTAGTTTGTCTCGAAATGTTTGCCTGTAACGGCGTTTTTTTCTTTTGTCGGCGTATTGTAATTTATCAAGTCACTTGGGATCTCGGTTCAGCATGTTTCACGGACATGACATTGACCGTTCATGGGTATTTTGTTTAAAAAAAGCCAAAGAGATGAATGTTAGTTTGAAAAACCAGTCCCTGTTCACTGTTTCAAGTGATCTTAAAAATAGTTGGAAACGTTCAACAACAAAATTGGATTCAGTTCATGGTCACCACATAAAAATGTTCTGTAACAATATCTCATGGCGTTTGACATGAAAAAAAACACAACAAACAAGCAGAACCAATCACGAATCACCGTGAGTAAGCATGGTATTGCATATTGTTTTATCGCCTTTGTGAATGAAAAAAAACAATAAAAAATGTAATATCACCGTTGCTAGTCACTCACTCGTACAAGTTGCAAGAGGTACAAGTCCTGATACATTAATTTTTTTAGAAAAGAACAAAGGGTCAACGGCACGTGAAACCAATCAGCGCATGAAAAGTAGCAAAAAGATAAGCAGAAAAAATGAAATGTGGAAAGGCAATGGCAAAACCAGCATAAATCTGGCAATCGTCAGCAACAGTCCCTAAAATTGAGGATTTGAAACAAAATTTCCATGAAAACCACCAATGGTCCCTAAAACAACCGAAAAAAAACCCAACAAATCAGACAACGAGAAAAAGACTAGCGCATCGGATGTCGAATCACACAACGTAGAATTAAGGGGCATTCATGAAGCAGTATTTAGTGACATGTTGTAACATATCTAGATAGCTACGCTTCACTAAATACTGTTTCATGAATGCACCTTTATAGTGCTAGGCGATAGCAGTCCATCGTGTTCCGTCTGATCTGCCGCAGCACATCCGGCACTGGCATCCTCTTCAGCTCTGCAATCTTCATCGCGACCACGATGCCGAAGCCTGGATGCGACTGCAGAACGTCCGGGAACTGGAGGATACAAAAACATCGTAAATAAATACTCGTTCGTCTCATTGTGTGGCCCGGTGATAGGTGCTGCAGTAGGGGCCATGATTGCCGTGGCGGTGGTGCACCACATTGGCGCAGTGGGTGCACGCACGGTACACCACACGGCCGCAAGTGCACCACGTGCATCGAGGTACACCGTCCCACGAGCTTGGTGGTACTACACTGTGGCGGTTTGATGAAACCAAACTCGACCAGAAATGAATAGCATCGATTGACGTTGTGAGATTTTCGATTTTACAGTCGCCACAAACACACAAAAGTTGGGGGGTACGTTGAACTCGTTATAAACAATGTCATGGATGGAAAGGAATGAAGGGATGGATGGATGGAAGGAATGGAATTGATGGATGGATGGATAGATGGATGGAATGGAATGGAAGGCAAAGAGCGCACCAACCAGTCGTTTGCTCGGTCGAAAATACGGCGCGTCCGTCTCGATCAGGAGTCGCTCCAACGGAAACTGGCGCACGAACGCGCACAGCGACTCGGGCGCTTTGTCATAAATCAGCGGCGTCACTCCGAAGTACATCGACGGGAACTCGCGGTGCAGACGCAGCGCTGGCTCCGGACCCAGTGTGTAGCAGTGCCGGTGGATGCGCATTGTGCCGTCCGCTTGCTGCAAACGTCCGTACGCGTTTGTTCAGGTTGATTTTGTCATTGAAACTAGCAGCAAGTTTAAACTTAGAAAGTTGAGGTCAGAGAGTTCATTCATTCATTTTATTTTGCAAAAAAGCAGGAAACTCCGATAAAACTGCGCGAAAAGCACGTAGTACGGAGAGTTGAGAAGAGCTGCGAAGTGTTGCTACTTATGGCACTGAAAAACGGCAACAAACCAAAAAAACATGAAACTACTTGATTCAGAGCACGATGGCTGGATCTGGATCTAACTGCTCCAAACTGTTACTTTCGCGAGATTCAGACAGAGCCAAACAGCAAGTCGCACAAAAACAATCATGCACATATTTTTTTCCGAACTCACTGTTTTCAGCATCTGGTACAGCATCTCTTCCGAGTCGCCACGTCCCAGTTGTTCATTGCCACGGCAGTGTATCAGCAGTGTCTTGTTCGACACTTTAGCAGCTTTAATATGCGCCTCAAAGCACCGCTGCTGTGTGGCTGCGTCCACTTGATTGCTGAAAATTTGGGGTTCTCAAAGCGACTTTCCTCGGGCACCAGATAATCAAGATTGACATCTCTTGAACAACCAAACGAGCCACACTTGTAAAAATCGAGACCAGTTTCACCGACGGCCACGCATTTCTCGAGCATCCAAAAGTCCCACAGTTTGTCGTCCAACAATTCCGAATACTGTTCACTGTTGTGCGGGTGCACGCCAAACGCACAGCCGAGCACCCGGGCGTCCTGAGACAAAACAGTAAAGCAGTAAAAAGCAACAATTTTCGTTCGACAACAGCAACCTTGGAACCGCAGAAACCATTGGAATGAACATAACGTCGTGTTTGTGCGGACACTGTCTTGCGGTCAAGGCCCGTTCATACTGACGTATGTATATACGGCACGTCACGTCACTTCAGCAAGCTGACCAAACGTGAAAACACAAGCCGCACGCTCTCCCCACCTCAATTATGGACGCCCAATTCAACGGGTCCTGTGTGTTCGCAGCAGTCAGGAACGTCGCCGGGTCGCACCAGTTCGGAATGCAGCCCATGAATGTCGGCGTCCACGTGTCTCGGTTCAGTCGCGCGTACGCTTCCAATGCACAACCCGTCTGCGTCAGATTGCTCTGAAAATGCTGCATTCATTCAATCGTTTGAACGGAACCCAGTGTTGTCTTTAATGGAGTATATTCAACAATTTCACCTGAAATCACCGTTCGTTCGTCAAAAATGATTTTTTAATACAGGCTTGCGAGGCCATTGGACAGAACTGTGGGATTCCTCAAGGCTTTGCAAGGACTCACTGGGAATAATGTTTGAACTACCACAAAAATATTGCGATAAGATTTGAAGATTTGTAAAGTCCAACGATTTGATCCACCTGAAAACGCCTCGATCGTTTCGCCATGTCGAACATGAAATCCAGGTGACAATGCGAGTCGATGAATCGTTCACCGTCGAACTGTTTCTCAGTTATCGTCTTTCGTAGTTCGTTGTCCTCGTACGACAGCTGCAGCGACACGTCCAGCGGCGGGACGGCACGTTTCGATTTCTTGATCGACGGAGTCGGCGAGGCGGAAGAGTGCGGCTTGCTGCTGCCGGCGCGGCCGAACGCGCCCGCCACTCGGAACTCGAGTCCGGCCTCAAGCGACGTGCGCGGCTTCCACCAGCGGACGCTGCATTCAAGTGCGGAATTGACACAAAAATTTGGTGTGACACAAAAAACAAACAAAAAACAGCTAATGGAGCGGCGCATTTGGGAGAACAACCGAAACGCCGGGTTGTTTTTTTTCTCAGCTTGACAACACAAAAAGACGCCGACCCATCTTCAGAAGAGCCGAAAATGTCGGTTTTTGTGTGTTTTACTAAACTTAACAACACAACAGATGCGTTTACCTGTCCGACTGCGATGTTTCATCATTAGCACCAGGTTGTGTTGCGCTCTGATCGAATCCAAAACGCCGAAAATCGTACATTTTCCCAACGTTTGACGACGACGGCAAATTGTTCTTGGTGGATATAGGATCGGATTGCTAAAAAGATCAGTGAACAAGAATAGTCCGAGAAAAAAAGCACAAAACAGTTTGTGACAGGATAAACTGTGGCTGAAAATGATAAAAAAGTGCACAAGCAGTAAAATACAAGTGAACCTATTCGAATTCCAGAATCTTCGTGTGCAAGTCATAAATCAAGCAAACCCGCACCATGGAAACATTGTCAGAAGCGAAGCTGTCGACAGTGCTCTCAAGCAGACTGCTGTGCACGATTTCACGGCGTAGTGTACGCCCATCCAGCGGACACGACGCGGCATGCAGCCCCGCTGTGGGGCTCTGAGAGCGGGGACGTCGCAATTTTGACGACATCGTCACGAATATATTGTCCTGAAAAGAGTTGATCGAATCTGTCATGTGGATTTTGTTCGCTCAACAAAAAACAACAGCGAAGAAGACCAACGTCAGCATCATCAGTGGTGCCTGATTTGCCAAAAAAACCGTTCACTGTCGTCTGAGCGTCAGGCAGTTGCTCCTCTTGCGGTGCTGGTTCGCGTATCACAGATTGGTTCGCATCATCGCCGCCGCCGTGCGGGTCGGGTGGCGATGACGAAGGACAAAAGTGGCTGCCAGTTGACGGCAACTCTGGTAATGGTGTTGGCTGTTCGTTCAATGAGTAAATCGGTCCATCAGCAATCGCTGCTGCTGGTCTGCTAGTTGTCGCTTCAATTTCATCGGCGAAAAACATCTGAACGAGAATTACCAGTTCACATTGGCATGGTGCTTCGCAGTGTAACATGAATCTCAAAACAATTCTCCTCACAAAATTTCCTGCGGGTTCTCGGCTCGGATGGTTTTTTAACAATTGTTAACCTCATGCACATTATTTTTTGCACATTTTGTCCTTCTACAATTTGAAGAACCAACCTCAACGAGCTGTTTTGCATTGCTAACGGTTGGAGGATCGTCAACGGAATTCGCAGCAGGCAGTGGAGCCTCAACAGGGACAGATGAGCAGCTCAACTGATCATCTGAATCAGGCTCATTTCGACTGGTTCCAGGATCGTTCGACGTGCCGGCGATTTCGTCATCGTTTTGAACGGCTGCTCCCGTCTCGTCGGCACCATCGGACATGCCAAGCGCGTCCATTTGCAAGTTCAGACCGGCAACACCACCCGGAACGCCTTGAATGCGCGGATTTCCGTTCGCAACCGAATGCAGACTGCTGTCAAACACACGACGATGGTGACCGTTGAGTGCGCCTGTCGCTGGTTTAGATGCAGGACAGTAATCACGCTCAGTCATTTGAACACCAGCCGAACTTGGGACAAGTGTTTTTTTGGCAGCTGTGGAACTTGCTGGAAAAAAAACCAATCACACACGAATTTCTGAAACACAGAATTATTCTGGTTGCTGTTAAATTAGAATCAGTTGACATTCGTTTGTTATGAAGGGAAAACGTCAAGTGGTCACAGCAACACAGCCTTTAGGGTGCTGTGTATTGAGTGACTTGTCGCATTTTTGTTTTTGTGGCAGTCAAGCAGCTAAAACCAGCCAAAATGCAGGATGGCAAAAACCAAACTCTTTCAAACAAATAAAATCTGTGAGCGGGTAAGAACCGCTACTTTGGAACAATGGAACAAAACCATAGCAATCGAAATGTCGACAAGACTTTATTACAAAGACAAACCAAACAGTCAACATCACCGTACACAGGAACACCACCACACGAACAGCAATGTCACAACAGGAATGTTACAAGTTTACTGAAACGAGCGAGCGGAACTTCCTCCAACTTCAACAAGCAAACAAAATTTCGAAAAACAATACAACTCATTTGTTCTCTTGATCACACACAGTAATCACAAAAAAATTCGATTGGCTTGGCGGCAAAATAAACAGTGATCATAGTTGAAACTAAGCAAACAATTCAAAGTAAAGCGAATCGCAAACACGCCAAAAGCACTTCACAAACTGAACAATCAACATCAGTGGGACAAATACAGTAAAAGGAAAACAGGTAAGATCAAAGCAAGCAAAGAGAAGTTCTCGGACCCAATACAAAGTCAGCTCTTTCTGAATCCGGCGACGGTGTCAGAATAATAATAGTACCCCTATACGACAAAAAATGAAACAAAATGAAGCAACTGGCAATACTTGCAACGAAAAAACAACAACAGATACTGCAATTAAACATAAAACAAAGCATTTCCATACATCGTCTTTTGAATCGTAGTTTTCAGTGGTTTATTGCCGAGAACGCGCTCTGCAACAGAGAACGAAACAAAAGTCAATAGGTTTTTTCTGTTGGTGTTTGTGCTCTTTCTGTCTGCCACTGCTTCCCGTAGTTTGAAATTCATTCAAGATGATTAAAAACGGATTTGACTGTTCCATTCTCCAAGCATTGACTATTTGACTTTTCCATTCTCCAAGCATTGACTATTTAACTATCAGATTTGACTATTTCAAATGTTTTCCGTCCAGTTGTTAAACGAAAAAAAAACCACCGAGGCACTTACGGTGATGCTGCGCCCGGGGGTCATCAGCTGATGGGCACGTGCCTGGGCGTTCTTGCTGAGCTGCTGTGACTTTGGCTGCTGCCCATCGCGCACCCTGTCCCACGGCGACGACGGCCTAACATGCGAAACACCAATGAAACACTCGGTCGTCGATTCGTTTGATCGGTGTGTGCTTTTTGAAAACGTCCAACCAATCAGTGCATAGCACCAGTCACACTGTTTCTTTTCAATCTTCAGGCATCAGATAACGTCGGACAGAATGCTAAACTAGTTTCCTTGGGGTCTCGTTCGCCTTGCGCTGTGAGCGCCTGTCGTTCCGAGATCGCGTTCAAAGATCGCGCACTCTGGCTGGCCACCGCAAACATCAGCAACGCAATGCCTTCCACCCAATGCAGCAACCTGTCGGCGGCGTCTGGCGTGCGACCAGTGTTGTTGCTGCTGCGGAGGCCGAGCATCTTTGGCGTCGTGATCTCGCTGCACGGCGGCGAACGCGTCATGTCACACTCAATCGTGCGATTCACGATCGCCGACATCGACCACTGCGGCGCCAGCTGATAACGAGAAAAAAACGCATTTGTTTCGCTCAGAAGTTGCCGATTCGCCGACAAGAATATACAATGTGGAAATTGGAATATGATGTGCGTGCAACTAGAGTTGGTAAAAAACCGGTTTTTTGTATTTCCAGGAAAAAAACCGGTTTCTTTTCCGTTTTAAAACCATAAAAAACCGAATGCTTCCCAGCTCCTAAACTTTCCAGAACTTGGCTTCTTGAACTCAAAATAGGAATTACATCAAAATTAGTGATTTTGAGTAGCCTAACATGCTGTTTTCGGGCATACAACCGACCCAATTTGCTATTTTTGCCACCCAATGCTATCCAATTTTTTGTTTCAAATCAAATCAATTTCGCTTTTATTGGTTTCCAGGGCAGCACGTTCAATAAATTGAAAACAAAGGCTGGGCAGTGACCGTGTAGGTGTGGGGAGCGGGGAGGGACGGTTGCAAGGAGAACGGATAGCTGACCCCGATTAGGGGGCGAGATTTGCAGAACTGCAAAGTGAAACCGGTAGCGGATTGCGTTCGAAAAATAACATTTCATCAGTTACCCTTTGCAAATCGACAACATCGTCAGTCAGTCTGCATATGCACTTAGTTTAGCAGTCACCTTGTCTTCATCGTATTTCACTTGATCCTTGCCACAAAAGCTTCTACAAAATGATGCTTCACCAGTTAAGTTCGACACAGTTCATTGCACCGTTTTTTCAAAAATATAATTTTATATTTTATCAATCAAACAAAGAGTTGTGATTTTTGACCACGAAGTTTGAAATTTTTTAAGGTAAAAAACCGGTTCTTTATTTTTTCAAGAAAAAAAACTGGAAAAAACCCCGGTTTTAAAACGGAAAAGAAACCGTTTTTTTTCCTGTGCCAACCCTACGTGCAACACAATTCCTGCTGGCTGCGGGTTCCAGCCACATCAGTGTGAGTTACAAAGTAGAATGCTGACGCTCAACAACACGCTCCATATGAAGGGGTCAGGTTGCCGCAAATCGAGGCAACCCGCACCAGTGTTCGCAACTTCGCACCGTATTGCGGCAGCACAAGTCGCTTGTGTACCTCTTTCCCTTCCCCTGCATTGCTTGTTTGTCAAGTCTTCCTTTGTTCGATTGAACATGACACCAAAATTTCTGAAAAAAAACGAAACACAGACGAGCGGCGTGCTCGAGGTGACGTTGCTGAACGAAGCGACCAGCGGATTGCGGCCACCGGAGCCGGGCGCCACCGTTCCTGAGCGAAAAAAAACTCGATTTCACGAGCGAAAAACAGTTTTTCTTGTGCTCTGAGGCCTTCCGTCCGACTCACACGGAAAAAAATTATAAAATCGTTTTGCTGTTACAAAAATTGCAGACTATAAAAGTACCGTTGCTCGACGGCAACACCGGATTGCGGTACTGGTGCTGGTGCACTTTCGGGGTGCGTGGCGAACGATTCTGCCTGAAAGAAACTGACCACTGTTTGTCGTTCAGAAACGACGAAATCGCGAAATCAGAACAGCAAAGTGATATCTTACGCTTGCAAGGCCTCTTTCAACGAATCCTTCAGCTGACGGTTCTCCTCACGCAGCACGCGATAATCGTGCGTCATCGCATCCACACGCCTGTGTCAGTCACAACGTTTGCTGTTGCTGGGGGGGGGGGCGGGGCGGGGGCGGCGTTGATGTCAATTGGACAAATCCCGTCCCAGAATATTACTTCACACCGTGTGTTCACTGTTCAATAAATGAAAATATAAAATCGAAATACTGACAAACTTCTGCAAGTCCTGCATCTTGTGCGTCTCCTGTTGCAGATGCTGCACGATGCGGCCGGCGTGTTTCAGCTGGCAATTAAAATGTAGATTGAAAAAAAAACAAAATCGAAACATCTATACACTTTGATTTCACACACACGAGACAAGTACGAATACAACGCCGACCACAAAAATGGCAGCGTGTTTCTGTCACACCTGACTGTGCAGGAACTTCACGTATCGCTCGCGATGCGCCGTCTGGAACGTGATCACCTGACGAATTTGTTGGTCGTGTCGCTTGACGATTTGCGCCGGGTCGATGAAGAACAACTGCAGATCTTGGCGCAGCTGTATGCAACAATAAAATCACTCATTGGTTGTTTGTGTTGCGAGGAAAAACTGAAGCGCCTGCACGATTTCGTTTGCATAAACGCACGCCTAAACTGATGGTTGTTTTTACGGTTGTTGCTGTTCACGCACTTGACTGTTGATTTCGATGACACCGCCCTTTTGGTTGCACACTTTGCACTGCGGGTTCGTGGCGCCTGTGCAACAAACAACAATAACGCAGTGGTGCACACAGAAAAAGGTCACCGAGCCAAAATAAGTGGCATGTCAGTGCGGCAATGGCTTTCACGAATCACAATTTGTTGTCCAGAAACTCAACAGCACTGCACAACTGACCTTTCTCGCAGCAACCGTTGCAGAACATGTGACCGCACGTCGTCAAGAAGAACTTCTCAGACTCAGCGGTGTAACCTTTGTTCGGTTGCGCAAAACACGAATTGCAGTGGATCCAGTCAGCCATACTTTCCAAAACGTCTCGCTTGCAGTTTTCAAATTTAGGCTGCTTTTTCTCGAAAGGAAGCTGAGCAGCTGAAGTAGGGTTGTTGAACAAAAATCGAATTTTTTAAAGTGATTAAAACAAAAATGCCAATTTTTTAAAAATTCGAAAAATTTTCCTCTAATATGCTCTGAAAACCTCAATTTTGGCACAAATTTTCGAAAGTTCAACAAAAATTTCCTTTGATATTACCTCGTAAAACCTTTAGCAGTCGATTTTGGACCGTTTTACCGACTGATTTTAGGTTTCAAAAACTTCTGCGATGAAGTTTTTGAGCGCCCCAAAGCTTGGCTTGCCATTTCCGATGCAGATGAGGTGACAACTGACAATTCGCTTCGCAGTCTTAATTCTGAGCGTCCAAGCTCAATTTTCTCAATTTATTTCAACTCAACGCGCTCGAAAGCGGTAACGACCAAAAGCAGTCACTAAATTTCCTAATAATACGGAATGACGACGGGCACAGAAGATAAAAGACTGACATTGGGCAAGATACAAACGAACTAACAGTGTTGCTCCGTTTGCAAGCGCTACGTTGTCTGGTTGCTGTTTCGTGTCCTGTCGTCGCGAGATCATCAGAATTGATCGAATTTCAAGCCGGTGTGTTTGTTTTCACTTCAGCTGGGGAAAATGAAGTCACCAAAACAAAATCTTGAAAGTTCTGCCATACGGGAGTCATTCCGGAGGCGCTTGCGCTTGCATATCATATGTGGTTCTTCGAACTCCCTGATTGATTCAGCACAACTTTGATTTTTGAAATTTTTTTTAATTAAAAAAAACAAATGCCGATTTTTGTTTGTTTTTTTAACAACCCTAAGCTGAAGCGAAGCTGAAACTGAACTGACCGACTGACATTCGCATTCGCCACTCCACTCAAATAGACAAAGTCCAAAGTAGGGTTGTTAAAAAAACAAAAATCGTTATTTTTGTTTAAAAAAAAATTTAAAAGAACATTTAAAAGAACAATCAACCAGGGAGTTCGAAGAGGCGTCAAGGTGCGTTTAGCAATTAGTTTTTCTTGCGTACGCACGGAGACAGAACTTAAAAAATAGCTATGCGAATTAGAATTTCGTACGCATGACCGTCGTTCGCACGTAACGACTGGTTTGCGCGCATGATTTAGAACGTTGTCCGTAAAATACGCGTTTATACTTGATTTTCAGTGTAATTTTAGCATTATTTTGCTGTTTTTATGGCCTTTTAGCGTTTTAGCTATCTATCTGTCAAATTTCAAAATTTTGACCCGCCCCCCCCCCCCACAGTCACATGGCCCCCCCCCCGCGGCCCCCCAAAATTTTCCAGCTATCTATCTATCTAGAAAATTTGCTCCAGCTATCTATATCGGCCCCCCCCAACCCCTCGGCTCTGCCTCTGGAACAACTATGCACATACCGGCTTGAAATTCGATCAATTCTGATGATGTGTCGCAACGGCAGGACACGAAACAGCAACCAGACAACGTAACGCTTGCAAACGGAGCAGCTCGGACGCTCAAATTTAGATTGAAGCATAGTTGTTCCAGAGCCGAGGGGTTGGGGGGGGGGGGGCCGATATAGATAGCTGGAGCAAATTTTCGAGATAGATAGATAGCTGGAAAATTTTGGGGGGGGGCCGCGGGGGGGCCATGTGACTTTGGGGGGGGCCGGTCAAAATTTTGAAATTTGATAGATAGATAGCTAAAACGCTAAAAAGCTATAAAAACAACAAAATAATGCTAAAAATACACTAAAAATCAAGTATAAACGCGTATTTTACCTAAAATTGGCGAAATTTTCAAGAATTACGAGCAAAAATGGTCAATTTTGGTCAAAAATTGACTCATTTTATGTCTTCGAAGACAAAAATTTTCAGATAGATAGCTGGCTGAAAATTTTTTTTAGATAGATAATAGCTGAGCCGAAAAAACCTGTTTGATAGAGATAGATTCGAAATTTTTTTGGGGGGGGCCGGCCCCCCCCAGGCCCCCCCCTAGAACAACTATGGATTGAAGGCGAATCGTCACCTTATCTGCATCGGAAATGGTAAGCCAACCTTTGGGACGCTCAAAAAACTTTATCACAGATGTTGTTGAAGCCTGAAATCAGTCGGTAAAACGGTTCAAAATTGACTGCTAAAGGTTTTACGAGGTAATATCAAAAAAAAATTTGTTGAACTTTCAAAAAATTGTGCCAAAATTGAGGTTTTCAGAGCATATTAGTTTTAGGGGAGAGGAAAATTTTTCGAATTTAAAAAAAACGGCATTTTTGTTTTTTTTGATCACTTTTTTTAAAAATTTTGATTTTTGTTTAACAACCCTACTAAAGTCAAAACATTAAGGATCGATCAAGTTATTCAAGTAGTTAAACAAAAATCAAAATTTAAAAAAAAAGTTTAAAAAATACCGATTAAAAAAATTCGAAGTTTCTTCTAATTCCTTCAATTCATGTTCGGTCGGACTCAGTTCGGGCATTCAGTTTCAGCCATAGTTGTTCCAGAGCCGAGGGGTTGGGGGGGGCGATATAGATAGCTGGAGCAAATTTTCCCGATAGATAGCTAGAAAATTTGGGGGGGGCGGGGGGGGGGGGCATGTGACTTTGGGGGGCGGTCAAAAATTTGAAATTTGTTAGATAGATAGCTAAAACGCTAAAACGCTACAAAAACAGCAAAAAATTGCTAAAAATACACTAAAAATTAAGTATAAACGCGTATTTTACTTAAAATTAACGATTTTTTTTCAAGAATTACGAGCAAAAATGGTCAATTTTGGTCAAAAATTGACTCATTTTATGTCTTCGAAGACAAAATTTTTTAGATAGATAGCTGGCTGAGAAAATTTTTTAGATACAGTCTATCACGCTAATATATGCAACTCGCTGATTGGTCGGCTCCTCACGCTCCGCACCCTGGGAACGGGATTCAGAAAATATCATGTTTTTTGTTGTTCAGCGGTTTGTTTTCATTTTTTTCCATGCCGAAAAAATTCTAAATCAAAAACTACAAAATTCCAAACGTTTGAATTGGTAAAAAATTAGTAAACTGAAGTTTTTTTGGTTGATTGACGGCGACGACGTCGTCGAGAATTTTTGCTTTCAAACGTACCGCTGGCCGCTGCTGCGTGTTCAAAACAAATTTAAAACAAACAAACAAAATAACAAAGCTTGCTTCCAACGATTTCGACGGTTTTCATCCCGCTTTTAACAATTGATTCATTGGGTGCGCCATGTCCATTCATACATAATAGCTGAGCCAAAAAACCTGTCCGATAGAAATAGATTCGAAAAATTTGAGTCGTTCAGGTGTTCCAGATTATCCTCTTCTTTCCTTTTCACCTTTTATTCAATTTGGGGGGGGGGCCCCCCCCCCCCTAGAACAACTATGGTTTCAGCTGTGCGGCTTTTCCACAGATCCATTCAACATTGCTCCGTCTCCGTGTTTAATAAAAGTTGAAGTTGAAGTCTCCTTTGCACAAAAGACAATACAGTCTATCACGCTAATATATGCAACTCGCTGATTGGTCGGCTCCTCACGCTCCGCACCCTGGGAACGGGATTCAGAAAAAATCATGTTTTTCATTGTTCAACGGTTTGTTTTCATTTATTTCATGCCGAAAAAACATTCTAAATAAAAAACTACCAAATTCCAAAAATTTGCATTGGTCACAATGTCAAAAAAATGTCTTTTTTGGTTGATTGACTGCGATGACGTCGTCTATGGTTTTTGGTTTAGTTTTTGCCTTTAGGCATGAAAAGAGCGTGCCGCCGCTGGCCGCTACTGTGTGTCCGAAGCACAGAGAAGAAGAACGCAGCAGGTGACAGTATTTATTGACAATGTGAACAATCTTTGAACAACAATGAATGGACATGGCGCACCCAATGAATCAATTGTTAAAAGCGGGATGAAAACCGTCGAAATCGTTGGAAGCAAGTTTTGTTATTTTGTTTGTTTGTTCTAAATTTGTTTTGAACACGCAGCAGCGGCCAGCGGTACGTTTGAAAGCAAAAATTCTCGACGACGTCGTCGCCGTCAATCAACCAAAAAAACTTCAGTTTACTAATTTTTTACCAATTCAAACGTTTGGAATTTTGTAGTTTTTGATTTAGAATTTTTTTGGCATGAAAAAAAATGAAAACAAACCGCTGAACAACAAAAAAACATGATATTTTCTGAATCCCGTTCCCAGGGTGCGGAGCGTGAGGAGCCGACCAATCAGCGAGTTGCATATATTAGCGTGATACACTGTACAATGATTTTTTTTAATTTTTTTAAATCGATCCAACCGTCATACAATGTTATATGCTTGACTAAATTTTATTGCATTTTCAACCCGTATCTCGACTTTCCATGTTGTTGTTGCTGTTGCAACGCGATCAACGTCTCATACACAGCAAACACCAAACCAGCACCAATGACCATCGCGACACAAACGAAACAAATCGTTGTCACCATTGACTTCTGGTCAAGAATCGTCTGCAGCGTCGTTGGTGAAGTTCTGTTCAAAACCGACGAGATGCGTTCAAAGCTGCCGTTGTTCGGTTTCGGTGAAATCTTCAACAAATGACACAACAGTGGATACAGATCGATGTTCTCGACGGCGGCGGCGACGGCAAAGTCCACCTTGAACGACGGACCGAATGCGAGCAGAAATGGACGCATTTCCGGGTGGTGCTTACTGTAGCCGTGTTGACCGACGACGCGCGAGCGAACTGTAACTTTTTTTGCTTCGAATGAACAATTATTGTTGTTTTTTTGGCGATTGTTTTGTTTGTCGGAGTTGTTTTTGTCTCTTACTTTCTTTGGTGGTCACTGGTCACACACTGGAAAAAAACTATTGCACTGTTGTATACAACTCTCCTTTGTGGTGCAAAGTTTTTTTCAGGCCATTAGCACTTTCAGGTTTTTTTCATTGAGTCTCCGTTTTTTTGTAGTTTCCTTCCCTGACTCACTCCTACTAAAAACGTCCATCGATTCAGCGATGGGGAAATAGCCGAGCGACGGCTCCACCAGAACGTCACCGATCCTCCGGTGATTCTTGTAATGATAATCGTCCGGCAGTTCGTCGCGACGCCACACACGCATTCGAGTGCCGTATTTCGTTCGAAGTCCGTTGGTTAGTTCGTCAACGGAAATGCCAGCTGGAAATAACAAACCCGCTAAAAAAGTGTTTGACACGAAATTGAAATGTTCAGTTTCAACATGTATTTTTGCAGAATTTTCCAAACAACAGTGTGCGGTTTGAAAGATAGCGGACAATTTCGGAAATGCATCATTGATAACATTTTGGTAAACTGAGGTAACGGTTTGGTCTTTCCAGAAATATCTGTTCCCTCGAATGTTACCTGACGTTTTGTCTGTTGATCTCAAAATGAAATATAAAAAAACAGATTTCACAATAAAACCGCTCACCAAGCGGAAACAGGGACTGGTCGGCCATGAGCACATGGGCACCTTCGTGGTCGTTGATGACTTCGTCGACATTGAGCATGGTGTGGTCGAGGAACACGTTGACGTGACCGTGGTCAGAGACGAGCACCACGTCCAACAGGCCTAGCAGACCGTGCTGCTCGAGGCTGCTGTGCATGTACGCGACAAAGTCGTCCACTTCGTGTAGCACCTCCAAGACTTCCTGAAATTTCACCGAAGAAATAATTGCTCGTAAATATTACTCATCACCAGCGAAGTTCTACAATTTGTTTTTGACTTCAGTAACTGAAGATCAATATGTCGCAATTTTTTTAAGTGCACTGTTCAGGCTGAAGGTTTGAACGACATTCATGAAGCAGTATTTAATGACCGCGTAGCTACATTTCAACATACACTGTAGCTACGCGTCGCTAAACACTGCTGCATGAATGCCCCATTACTTTGCTGTGGATGTCGTACAAATGTTCTTGTTCGTCCGGTTGTGGAATGTAGATCATGGCTAGGTTGATCGGGTCATCCGTGCTGGTAAACCATGAGATCACCTGTGGAAAATGATGGAACTGTTGTGGTGACAACGTTTTCTTTTTCACTACAAATAAGTTTCTCCAACTGCGAACCCTCATAAATTTTCTTTGATTCTACACTTGATTCGACAAAACTCAAAACACCAACTTTGTCAAAATCGCGCTTCCAGTCCTCCAATCGACTGTCCTGTCGACTTCGCTCGCAATGCGTCAACGAGTGGCCGTTGATCGCAACATGAGCGCCCAGCCAACGCATGCTGCCTGTGCGATGCCCGTCTGCTTTGTCGTTGGTCGGAAATGAAATAAATACAATACAATACAATTTTACAGAATCCAACCACTCGATGTGAGAGTCCAGAGCGTTCAGAATGAGGGTATTTATTCTTTTTGCTGAAAAAATCCGCAAGCGGAAAGTGCACCAGGTTTTTACCGAACCGTCGCATGGGTTTTGTAAATGCCAATTCATTCCAGTCACCTGCCAAATCGGCTCCGCACTGTACCACTTCGGGTCATCCGTTGTCAACGGCGGCAACTTCCTCGCTGAATTCGATTTCGAAATCGTGGATCGATTGAAGAATCCGAAATAGTCGAACAGCTCGTTGTACTCTCGGTCGTACATGCAGTTGCCGACGATGCCGTGCGACTCTTGGTGGAGACCGGTCGCGATCGACATGAAATTCCCCATCGTCGTCGTCCACATCTAAAACGGCACAAAAGAAACATTTAAAAATCTAAAATAAAGTTTTCATAAAAAACATCACAGAGTTCCCTGGTTTGCTATACTGAAAAGTCAGCACGGAACGAGGGAAACGCAGCATTTCCAATAGTGTTTCCGCCCATGTTGTCAGTCTTAATGATCGTAAAATTGCCACCGACCTGCGGTTGTATGCCGTTCGGCGCAAAGACGCCGCGATGCTGTAGCTTCGCCATGAACGGGGTGAACTGTTCGTTGACGAAATCAAAGCGCAGACCGTCGAAGCCGACCACCAGCACCAGTGGCGCCTCACTGAGACTACTGATCGGTGCTGATTTCATTAAAATCAACAGTAATGCAGTTCGAATGAGAGGACACAGGAACGCTGCTTGCTTCATAATGACACAGTTTACGATATCGGACTGGAGTTGTTTATTATTTGTCGAATTTCGAAGCTGTTTGTTGTCTTTTGTTTTTGCGGATCATCCAAAACATCGAATTACTATGGCAACTGCACGCACATGCACCAGGATCATGCGCTTGCAGTTTATTTCAGTTTCAGTAGTGCATCTCATTTCAAATGACACGCTGCCTTGCTTTTTTCACAAATAACCCCGCTGTGTGAACAAATAACAAGACTACGTGCGGACTGCGGATTTATCGACAAAAAACAGTGAAGCTTTAAAAGTGAAATTTGTATGAGCGCATTTAGAGTTTTACTTTTACAGGTTTCAGCACGGAACCGATAAATACAGGGTGTTTCAGAAACTCAATTTTCAAACTTAACAAGTGTGCGTACCATGTGTTCAGGTGGTTTTTGCCTAGTATCATTGCCCGTGTCATTGCAAATCAGCTAGATTTCAAAAGCTTAGACACGAAGTTCAATCAGAAAACTATCAACTTCCTATATATGGGAGTTGAAACAGGCCACTCGATTGACCACGCTGAAGTATGTACCAATCAGAACAGACGTTTTGACTGCCCACTTTCTAGCAACGTAAACCAAGACTACCACCAAGTCTCTGGTTTTCAAGCCTAATCACCTGTTTTTTATACATTATCGTTTGATTGAAGTGATGGAAAAGCTTTTTGGAGCACCCTGTAAAAAACTCGGCAAAATGGCTACAGCGGAGACTATATACCACACACGAAACGCAATTCGTTTGCGATAAAACGGGCTAACGCAGCACTTTTTGAATTATTTATTTCATTCTATCATGAGTTTAGCGCATCGCACGTTACAGTCAAAAATACGAGCAGTGTCCATGAACTGGCGGCCATAAATTTCAGTTGCAACAGCAGAAAAAGGTGCATTTGTGCAGCAAAAAGCTTGTGTGATCGATCTTACAGATCCTCCTTCGATGCGCCCTGAAGTGGGAGGGGGGAATATTTTTGTGGAAAAACTAGTTTCCAAAATCAGGAAAGTGTTTTTTCATAGACGAACGCAACGTAAAAAAAGCCTTCGTCAACACACGGTGTGGTGAAGAAACAAAAATAAAAACAAACGACAGTGAAACGGTTGCAAGCCGATAGTGAGAAATGAGAATGTGCCAAAAAAACATGCGGTCGCACGACAAACATTTTGCAAAAAAAAACAGAAAAAACTGGGACTCTTTGGGTCACAAACGGTAACACAAAAACAAACAGGCCATCAAGAGTTGCTGCACCAAAATATGCCGTCAAAAAATAGAGCAAGAAGACTGCAAGCTGTTTCAATACATCGGCTACAACACGCTCAGAGTCGTTCGTGCTTTTACGGCTATTGAATTGCATCTGATATCTGCACATGGGTGGAACCAAAGAAACCATTGTTGTGCTTGTCTGTCTGACAAAAAAGCTTCAAACAGTGGGTGGGGTGGGGGGCACCATACCAATGCTATGCAGTTTTTTTCTGCGGGGAGCGTACTATTAGCATGATGTTTATTGTTTAGTGGCTCAATAGGTCCACAGCTCAGTAGATCAATTGCTTCGTAGTAGCAATTACAGATGCTCAATGCGGGTTGGTTATAGTTTGGCCGCAGAGATCTTCGGCCGTGCTTGTCTTCGGTCGCACAGATTTCGACCGCACCACGTTCGGCCGTGCTGTCTTCGGCTGTGCAGTCGTCGCCGGCCGTCAATATCCCAGACGCTTAGTGTAACCTTTGCTTGTCTAACCGCACATAGCTTAGTAGGCTAATTCATGTACATAGCTCTACTGTTGAAAATAAACTTTTTAGAATACCTGCACCAAATTTCAGTTTTATTCATCAATGCTTGACATATGATCTCTGCTGCCCAAAATGTGCCCCCGTGATTTTAAAATTCTGGACTGGATCTAAACCATTCCCATTCGAAAAGCAATTGTGTACCATCTCAAACAACACAGTTACAACCAGCCGCACAAATGAGCCTCATTTTTTGCAATGTTGGCGCTGATTAGTTAGCCTCACTGAAAACAGATTGATGCTTGAAGCAGTCACGGGTTTCGTCGTTATCGGATTAGTGATTACCACACCCTACATAAAATCAGCCAAACAGCAATGAAAAATGAGTTTGGTGTGTCTTTTTTTTGTTATAGCTGCCAGTTTTCTGCTTTATTGTTACAGCAATATGCGGGTTCAGGAGCGTGTGGGCGTTGTTTTTTTGTGATGTGAAACTGAAAAAAGTTCCATCTCCGAAAAAACTGTTATGAACTGTCTTGTGAAATGTTCATAACCGACTAGCTTGAATCGCTATCCGCTATCCAAGTGCTTTGTGTGGAATTCCCGTGCAACAGTCAGCAAATGAGCTGAAAGAAACTACAGTACGTTTCGTTAAACCTGTCATCTTTTTAACAAAAAAACAGAACCCGCGAAAAAAATAACGGGACGGTTAGAAAAAGGACAAATTTCGCTATAAGCAGGGTTCTTGATTCCCTAACCAAACCCGATTCCGGTTCATTCTTCTTTAAAACTCACAATTTCGCGGGCTCTATTTTCTGCCAAAAAAGTGACAGATTCAAATAAATATACAAATGTACTGTAAATCATTATGAAATCAATTTGATCTCCGCATTGTTCAAAAACACAAGAGCCCCCTCTACCGCTGAACCAAGTGTACCACCATTTTTGAAGCTAAAAGAAAACGCGTTTTATTCAATGCCCAAATTGCGGCCATGTTGGCATTTTTTCATTTCAAACTTTCGCCCAAACCTACTGAAACGAAATCCGCGCATGCACGGATAAGCACCAATAAGAAAGAAAATGAAGAGAGACTGTGCTGAGTTGAAGCAAAACGTGGAGCCAGCCGCGGCTAGCAGCAAACCAAAATGAAATGTACGCACACAACCATCGGTTCGAGTGCACTCCCCGTGGTCCGTGCATAATGGGAATTTTTAGGCTTCACTTGCATTGGTTCAGCTTGTGTCTCTATTTTAGTGGTGCAAGAGAAAAATATAAGCATGCAATATTGCACAAACGTACACGTGTAGCCGCTAAAAACGGGAGGCAGAGACACGCAGCAAAAACTCGCACAGGAACTTGATTGGCGGACAAAAGTGACATGTCCTGTGTGGACGCGACAGCGATTGGTTCGATTTTAATTTGAGGTGTCTGAGTTGAGTGGCCACACAGCGACATGCACGCTTCCTCTCAATTGACACTTTTGTCTCATTTTACAAAGTACCGGCATTGAAGTTTCGTTTCTAAATTCGGTTCGAACGAAAACTCAAAAATACTCTCACTGCACTTTTCGCGTCCACAACATACCTTTTATGGAACTAAGAACTTTTCGTCACAACGGGCTTTCGATAAAATCTAAACTATACCTCGTGCACCCATGTTTTGGAGCCAGCCGCTGCTAGTTGTGGAAAATTTATGACAACCAAATGCATGCGTTTTTTCGGCTTTTCACCAGAGCACAATGTGTTCAGAATTTCATGCAAATGTTTTTCAATTGTGTTGCTGTCCTTCGTCGCAATGAACTGAAAGTTTATGAAGTCATTCATCGAAAAAACCTTGAGCTCTCAATTTTTTCATTTTAAAAATTTCAAAAAATCGCGCATTGCCACAAATCGGGTACGCATGCCACTCGATTCTGCACTCGTACTTAGCACGTTTCTAGTCAATATTCGGTTTCTTGTTTTTCCATGACGTGGTGTTTTTCGTTTTCGTTCTCGCTTCAACCAAAGTGCAAAGTGAAACTATGAAAACTACAGTACATACCATTAAGACAGAAATGGCATTGTTTCCGGCTGGGCCGCGCTCATGTGAGTACGGTTCTCTCCATGTGCGGAAAGAAACGGAAACACAGCAATTCCAACCATAAAGTGGTGTGATCGGAGCGGTTTTCGACGGACACTTTTTTCTGTTTCCTGTTTCTCTTTCGAGACGCAAGTGAAAAATGCTTGTAGCATTGTACACGAAATGTGTCACTTTTCATATATCGAGTTTTTTTTGATATCTCGCGATTCCAACGGCGTTTGAAAGCGCCAGCCTGATACTCAACATTTCATCCACCCACGCTGTTTTTTTTTCTCAGCGGCATTTGTGAATGGAGAAAACCGAAAAGCGCACGAAAGCACGAAAACGGGAGAAAATTGATAACGCGGATAGTGTACGTGCGCGTTTTATGAAAAACAACAATGGCTCCGCTGCTATGATCTGCTTGTTTTCCATTCAGCTTCTTTTATTGCCACTTTTAGTGGCGCTCAACGCGGAGCCAATAATACCCGCTGCGTGGTTGTCATGTTTCATTTTCTTGATTCAGCTATGCGTTTGCATGACTTCATCTGAGTCAGACAGACGAAAGCACTTTTTCTCAAAAAGCCATCCACCCTTTTCTGGATTTTCTCGCTCATACTGAGTGCGATTGGAGCGTTGGGCCCACTTTGTCGATGACTTCTCCAGGGATACAGAGAGAAAACAAAGTTTTTTGCGTGTTTCTGCGTCTCTGCTCTTGTATGAATAATCGAGAAAAGGACTTGCGACTCCTTTATAGAAGTTTGGTAAAACCACCAGAAAGTTCAACAACACGGAAACAAAAAAAACGGAGATAGACCGAATCGCTTTTCAGAAAACCGAAGTTCACCGATACCGATATCAAATCATAACCTATTGGCTGGATTGAAGAACTTTCTCGAAATTGCTTCAACCTCAATGAAACTCAAATATGGAGAGTATGATGCGACTGCGAAGTCGACCGGATGTCCCATTGGACGGGGGTGTGCCCGACTCTGTGAGTGTGGTACGCCCGCGCGCCAGTGATCGAATTGACGAGCATTGTGTCAACGGCAGAAAATGGCATAACGGGTGCGTTTCGATCAAAACTAATATGATCTTAATTTCTCGAAAAATTCACAAGAAAAACAGTTTTTTTTTCACTTCAAACAAAAAGCAGCAACAAAACACATTCCACTTTTGTGCCAGCTGCCTCTGCGAGTTGCACTGGCAAGGCGACCGTTGTGAGCGGCCGGTTTGTCTACACGGTGGCTACGTTGCATCAGCAGTTCAACAGCACTGTACCTGCGTCGGCAATTACGCCGGGCAATTCTGCGAAGTGTGCGCTAATGGATATGTCGAACCGAAGTAAGCCATCGAATTCGCAAACTGATGAAAACAATGCTCACAAACGCCAACACGGGTGGTTACAAGCGCCCGCGGGTGTTTTCAAACATCAGCAAATGTTTGCAAACGCAAGCGGGTAAGCCGCTTGTTGCTTAAGAACGCGAACGGGTATTACAAACGGCAACGGGTATTTATAAACGCCAGTTGGTGACGCCAGCGGGTGGTTGCAAATGCCGGCGGGTATTTACAGATGCCAGCAAATGTTCCAAATGCCAACGGGCCTTTACAACCGCCAGCTGGTAGCAAAAAAATGTCAGCAGTAGGTTGTTACAATTACAATACGGGATTTTCAGTGGATTTAAGCCAGTGCGCGTTTATAAAATAAAAAAACCGCTTTCCGTTTTTCAAGTGCACCGCCAGAAAAAAGTAAAAACCGGAGATATCGGGCACTAAAACTCTTTCAGTTGCGCGCTGCCGCTGTGGCTGAGCAACACGTTCAAGTGGGTGGTTTGTATTCTCGTGCTCGGCGGCATCTTCATCTGGCGCAACAAAGTGATTGATGAGATCAAGATGTGGCATCAGAAGCGATCGCTGCACCGGCAACGCAGCAACGAGAGCAACACCAGCAGCACCACCGCGGCCAGTCGCTCGTCGGCGCGCCGGACGATTGATGCGGCGTCTGGTAATGCGGCATTCATGAAGCAGTATTTAGTGACACGCAGCTGTGCTGATAAACACTGATTCATGAACGCCCCTTAAGTTTGGTTCACTCAATTGTTTGCGAGTAAAAGCATCTTTTCGGACCGGTCTCTGCTCGGTGGCAGCAGTCCAGTCGCACTGATCAACTAGAAGGCACCCCGGCATGCGTCTGCAAATCGCTGGCGAAAACCGCAAACGGCGAATTTTTTGTATGACACGGAAATGTCAAAAATTGACGCCGGAACTTGCTTCGAGTAAATTACTCCGAGTTTAGACTTCAATTTCTTTAAGCGGCATTCATGAAGCAGCATTTAGTGACCGCGCAACTGTGTTAAAACATTTTGAATTTTCATGAATGCCCGCTTTATTCACAGAGACGGACACAGTGACCGAGCAGTCAGTGGTGTCCGACAGTGCGCCTGCGTTGCCGCCATCGCACACAAACAGCACGAATGCTCAGTCGGGGGTTGCGTCAGGTCAGTTCCGTAATTTGTTGAAATGGTTGCCTGGCAGAGGTCGACGCTGATTGGGCAATCATGCACGTAGTGACCGTGCTGCAATGAAACACAAAAGCAGCATTCATGAAGCAGTATTAAGTGACGCATAGCTGTGCTAAAACATAGTTGCGTGGTCATTAAATAATGCTTCATGAATCTAGCAAAAGTTGCACTGAGAAAGAGATGGTTTCGCCATAGATGCTATGGTTTGATCAGTCCCATTCAGATGTCGATTTCTAAGCCTTTTTAATGCCTTTCGGTTTACTATTGAACTCCATTGTAGCTCACTGTCCGTATTCGCTTCATTTCCGATTCAGTGCAACGTCCCCAACGCGACCATCGCAGCGCGCCCGTTCAGCCAACACCACGCGCACCGAGCAGTCTCACCGCACGCTACCCCTCGCCCTTTCTCGTCCACCAATCAGCGTCGTTCTATCAAGCGATCACCGACTTGTTCGGACCGCCTCCGCCGAGCTACGAGGAGACGATGCGCCAGAAGCAAGGCTGCTCGCAGGAGGGCGGGGACGGGCAGCTGGGCCCTGAAAATAGTGCTCTGAGCGGTGAAGTGCCCGTGAGCCAGACGGATCGCTTGATGGCCGTCTCTGTGGAGACGTACGGTACCGTGCCAGCGACCGGCCAGCTGAGGTTGCAACAGCAACGTCGACAGACACCAAACGCGTCCTCCTGACACTTTTTTTCGATATTTTCTGCGAAATTTGTGATTATTTTTTTGCAGGCACCCTTTCAATATTTGAAAGATTTGTTGACTATGTGCAACATTTCATCATCCATAACCATGATGGTGTTTTGAAATAAAAAACGGGAAATTTGCGAGACGTACGGTTTTAGTGCGTTTTTATTTTTGTCCGTCATGTTCATTACCATTCCGCGCAAAAAGGCTCTCCACAGCTTGACAACGGCTTCTTGTCATCTGCAGGCTGTAGCCATTTGTCTTTCACTACAAACATTTTATTTCTGTCAACCTTGTGTCCAGTTTACGACAATACGATTGGACAGGAAGGAAGTCACATAAACAGTACCGTTCGTGTCAAGTGTTCATTATTCAGTCCGCCGACACAAATCATAGATGCCGACCGCTAAACTGTTCTTTCTCACGGCAGAGGCGATGCTTTGCAAGGAAATGTGTGTGTGTGGATTGGACATTTCACCCATAGATTGGGTGATACAGTGTATCGGCTACGGCGGTTCTTACAGATCGGGGAACAACCACGCGAAAGCAACCAATCATCACTTCTCGCAGAATTGAACTCAGTCAATCAGCACTGCATTCCCAATTCTCCCAAGAAAGGTTGTGCATTTTTTCTGATCCCGATCGTCGACTTGCCCTTTACGTTCGATTTGTGTGACGCAAACTTGAGTTGACAATCTATCGTTTGCAATGTATCTTTTTCTAGCTCGCATGTAATTAATAATGCCAGCGGCAGAAGCAAAAACATTTTTTCTGTTGTGATCGCGGCTCGTGAAACCAGAATTTTACTTCCGCTTATACTATTGTACATATACCTATACTTGTATAAAAAGAAGAATAAAAGTAAAATTATAGGTTGACCCTCCCCACCTAAACTTAACTTAGGACTAAAAACGTGTTTCGGTTGTTTGATTTGCGTACACCACCGATACTGCCCAAGTGATGCCTTACAGATGCTCCAAAGGATGATCAAAATAAAGTTTACTAGGCCCAGCCTCAAATTTGTGCAGTAAAAAAGCTTAACAAACGTCATGGAGGACGTTGTTGAACAAGCCGATCCGGGAAACAAAAACTGGTGTAAGCCTAACTTACGCATAAGCCTTAGCCTTAGCCTTAGCCTGAGCCTAAGCCTGAGCCTAAGCCTTAACCGAAGCCTAAGCCAAGTTTAAAAACCTAAACCTTAGCCTCAGTCAAAGCCTAAGCCAAATCCAAAACCAATGCCAAAGCCAAGCCCAAAACCAAAGCCTAAGTCAATGCCTAAGACTTACTTGACTTAGTACGTCGATCCGCGTGGTGCGGTGCCCTATGGTCGGGCCTCGACGTCTCACATGTTCACATCAGTTGACGCGACCATGTGCGATGCGCAATCAGATCCACGTGGCGTCGCGCGCCGCGGCATAGGCCTACAAGCCTATAAGTATACAAGCCTATAAGACAACGTCTGTGCCTTTTTAGGCCCTCTGTTGAAGTCAGGCCTCATTTGTAAAATGTTTTGAAACATCATCTGAGCTGGGAGCTGAGCTGCGGAAATTTGTTTTATGGCCTTTTTTGGTCCAAAGATTTATTTTGTATCTATATGTTTTGGAGCTTTACGATTTTACGTTGTATCAATTGTTTAAATAAAACTGCAAAAGCATGTGAGCATTTTGTTACAGAAAATCGCCTGTGAAACAGCCATTATTTAACTATCGCGAAAAACTCTTTCGTGTTTTCGAAGAAAAAGCGCGGTTTTCATTTACGTTGAAATGTTTGGGACAGAACTATTAAAGGAAAGAATTGGCATTCAAATCTGGGAATTGAAAACGTGTGTTTAGCAGTAAAAGTAGCAAAAGTGCTAAAGAACTGCTAAAGCCACAATCCTTTTATGTAGTTGGCTAACAGCATTTTATGCTAAAATGTATGCTACACAATCCCTCTCAGTGTTTGTCATTTATTGCGTAAAAAGGAGTATCGCGCAAAATGCTTTTGCAAAGAAAAACTCGCTTGTTTCAGATGCATTAT
>JASANC010005178.1:0-50527 GCA_030248135.1 Theristus sp. LFF4_11
GCTGAGATCGCGGGCACCTATGCGTGGGTGCCTGGTGCACATGAGGAGCGCTTCACAGGAACGCGCAGGCCAAGCAAGTTCTCGGTCATTGAAACACTGGACCGACAGCTCATGGTGCACCAGTACGTGCTCCAGCGAGAGACTGTTCTCCGGAAATCCCTGAACTACATCATCAGGGAACACACGGACAGCAGTAACTCAATGAGCTACGCGATGGTCACCACAGCTGAGTCGTTCCTGCAGTGGTTTAAGTTCAGACTGCTGCAGTCAACAATCAGCATCGTCATGACATCGGCGATGAGCTACTACGGCTTCCAGTTGGCCCATCGGCTATACGACAACGAGCTGAAGGCCGGTCGACGCTTCTGTTTCCTGCACAGCGCGAGAAAACATCAATGCCCCGGGGGCTGTGAGCCGTCTCCACCGAACGAAGAACAGATCTCTCCGAGGCCGCCCGACAACTACCTTGGTCGACAACACGATCCGTCGACACCGTGGTATGATCGCAATTTTATTGCTTTGGGGGCCAAGTACAATGACACTACAAAGCACGAGCTTCAGCACAAGGATGCCCCGGCGATGTTGCTCGCTGCCGACGAGGAGACCTTGGTCGACTTTCACCTGAGGACCAGGTGTAGTTGGCCAGGCTCATTCTCGATTGGCTCGGTCGAGTCACTGGAGCATTTTGGAATGGTACGTGCCACAGAGCCGGGTCCAACCAGACCCGGTTCACTTCGGTGCTGGAGGAACATTCAAGAGTTGTTCTCCTGCACAATGGAGGATGTCTTTCCGCTCACCATTACGGAGGAAGATGTGCGCAACCGGTACTTGTTGCGTGTCCAAAGGAGTGAGGTCATCGAGCTACGATCCGTTCACACCAAGACGTCGAGCTCTTGCTCGATCTGTCACACAAGATCAACATTTCAACCAATGATCTCTGCGGATTGTCGCTGCACACCATCACCGACTCGACGGACATCCGAAATCTCACGTTGGCACTGCTCGTGCGAACGGCGCTTCAGTGGATCTTCACACAGTGGCACCATGAACCGCACGAAACGTACTTCCAGCTGCTGAACGTCTATCGCGCTCAACCGACACGCGAATTCGCTGGGTAAGACGGGTAGACACATCCATCCGGTGTTCAAGTTTTTCAACCCGTTCACCAGTGAGCTTCAAAGAAGCGCAGGTCAAAGCGAACAACTGAAAAACAGTTGTTTCCGCTTTCAAGTGCCGACACTTCCTGGACGCACAGGCGTCGCGGCAAGGAACACTATCCGCTGCCAACGCGCGAATCTGGTGGTCAGTCATACACAATCACTACTGCATGCTGTTTAAAGACGAATCCAACTGCGTGCAGCGATCATGGGTGGTAGTCCGACTGAACTCGAAGACGCGATCAAAAAGATCCGTCGCGAGATGGTGAAATGGCACGCGCCGCCACGTGCTAGCCAGCTGCAATTGCACAAACAGGTGCGACGAGCGCATGAGGCGCAAATCACACCACCGCCACAGCGCACTGAGTTGCTGGAGCCAGATCCGCTCTCGGCTCGGACACCTCCGACGCCAAGTGATCTCACGCTCCAGCAGGGTACAAGCGGCGCTTCAGACATTGCAGCAACGCCAAAAAGCACTGGCCAAAGGCAAAGCGCTACCGCCGCTACCGCGGGTGGTTCCAATGCAGCAGCCAATTTTGCTGCCAAACATGCCTGGCGCTGTGCCTACTAGGGCGTATCACACACAACAACGCGTTGCAAGCCAGTCACAGGTAGCCACGCCGACGTACGATCACGCCACACCGCCGCAGATACAACGGGCACAGAACGCGCTGGCGGAAACGCCGCCTGCTCGACCTCCTGCACAGGCCATGCAACATGCACAGGCCAGTCAACAGTTGCGCGAACAGATGCTCATCGATCCGGCGTCCATCAGTGCCATCATCGGTCCGACACCTCCTCCACCGCCACCACCAGACGACGGCCAGTTTCGAAAACCAACAACACCGGCCCGCCGCGCAGCCGCTTCTCGCACAAGATCGCAGGAGCCACCCATCAAACGAGGTAAAGAACAGATCGTGTACCCGCCTTTTACGAGAGGCGCACGACAGGAAAAAGAGCGTCAGCGTCGAAGGGCTGAGACGGGTCGTGCTAGCACTGCCAGCTCGGACACTGAGTCTGCCCGACCTGCAAGTAGTGCCACATCGACGTTGTCCGCCAGAGACACTGAGCTGCTGACGTGTCCTCGTAGGGGTTATCTATCAGACAGGTCAGTCGAATATGACACCAATCTGATTCAGAGCTATTGGCTTAGCGCGGCTGCAGAATACAATTATCAATCGGTGCCAGAGTTGTTCTCAGCCATGTGGGAAGAGGCAAAAGCACTCGCGGCCTCCAATGGCGAGTTCAGCTTGCTAGATCGTGCGAATCTACACAGTCGACCTGATGTAGCCAAGGCGCAGAAATTCATGCGCCCTGACTACCATGCGTTACAACGACCGATCTATTCACGAGATCAGTGGACTGATCTGCTTTTGGACGGCAGTCCAGAGGCAGTCGAGTTGCGCGCTGCTTATTATGACGGCGAAAGACCAAAAGCCGGCGATTTCATTCTGCCGGTCGACAGTTTTTCGTGCAGACAAATTCAGGACGTTGGCCGTCGAATGGTCAGCAATCCGCAGGGTTTCTTGGCGCGAGCCGAGGAGCAAGCTGCTGCACACGTGCCGAACACCATCAAACACCTGGCACTCTTCATCGCGAGCCGTCCGCAGCACGACTTCCATGGTGCACCATCTGATCCTCGAATGATCGGGTCAGCAACACCGGACGACAACTTGGCGACAAACCAGGCGTTGGTCGAGGCTGACGCCGAACGCGAGAAGGCAACGGGCACGCAGCTGCACAACATGTGGCAGCCGTTGTGGCTTCCGCCGATCCGACCGCCGTCCGACTTCTGGACCGCAGAAGAGTCGCACATGCTGATGCGCCACTTCAACGTTAGCGGTACGTTACCAACAACTGAGAAGGAACGCAATAAGGCAAAGAAACAGCGAAACATCCCAAAGCTCGCGTTCGTAGACCTGGACACCGCCGAGAAAAAGCTGGCGGAGAAAATGCAGCCAAGAGTCGTCACGGAATTTGACGACGAGTTTGCTCGGGTTGCTGAACAGAATCGACGCCAAAAGCGTCAACAATTAGCGCAGCAACATCCAACGTTCACGGCCCAGCCGCAGCGGTTGCAACAGACCGCCGCGACTGGCATGAGTATCGTTAGACAACCAGCGCCCGCTGCTGTACAGACGCAGCAGCCGGCTGCTCGACAAGAACACATGGACACAACCGAGCCTTCTGCATCTGACACGAGTCAGAAGCAGAAGCAGCAGAAAACACAAAGACCGTTGTGTGGCCACTGTGAAAGTAGTGGACATACAACAGACAAATGTCCTGACGTAGTGCAAACCATCCGTCGCAGTGAGCGGTTGGCGTCGGCAACGGCGCCACAGCACGAGTCACCAGCGGACGCGTGCGAGCTGGGAACGACGGGGTGCCTTCAACAAGTGACCGTCAACGTCACGCCGATGTCCGACACAACGGCGCAGCCGGCCACGGGAACGAGCGGTGCACAAACGCGTGCCGCTGATAAATCAAAAATTCCCAAATCTCAGGCAACCAGTGTCATGCAGCGTCTCACGTTCGACTCGACCAAGCCGAAGTCGGAGGCCGGGACACACGCGGGCACTCACGCGCAACCACAGGCGGGCACTCACGCGCAGGCGCAGGCACGGGCGGGCACTAGCACGCAGGCCACGGGCGCCAACCAACGCGCACGTCACGCCACACGGTCAACAGCTGGCCATCGCGAACGCTCGCGCAGTTGCTCTGAGACACCGCCGTTCGCTCGCACGGTCATCGTTCGGGCGCGACCCACGCACGCGGCAAGGCGCACACGCACGTCATCAACATCACAGCCGAAACGTTCGACGCCTAAAAAGAAGCGATGATCGTGGACGCTATGAACTCTGTTGGTGCATAACCTTTGTGATTTTCATTTCATGCATAGGTGTTATGATAATCTAGGACTCGTAAAATTGGGTTAGGTAGCGACGTCAATTACTAGGTTTTTGGCCATCGGCTGCTTGACTCCGTACAACAGTCTTCTATTTTATTTTTGTCTATCTCGGTGTTTTTGCTTTCTTTTCCAACCTCGGTGTTCTTTTCCATTTGGTTGTCGATGACTCACATTTTTGATTTGTAGTATTCAATGCCTTGCTAACCAGTTTACAAAACGTTTTTCGAAAAGTTTTACTTTTGCAAATGTTTTTGTTTCTGTGTTCTTTTATTTTGCTTTGCATTGATCGATCAAAAATATTTCGATACTCATGTACAACTTTCCGACTTTTATTGTTTTTAATTGTCGACTCGTGGAAGAGTCTTTTGTTTTTCGGGGGGAAAGTTGTAAGGTTCATGTTTTCACAATTATAATAACTTTCCTGCCCACAGTAACCTTGTGTTGATTAATGGTGATCATAATGTTAAACTATTCTTTTATGTTAATGTTCCACCCATGCAACGTTATTGGTGATCACCGTTTTAGTGCATTTATTCTTGGTGCTACTATTGATTCAACAGTTCTCATACTCTCGACAACCAATAAAACTCTTCCAAGCATAAACGCTTCGGTTGATTGTTTGTTGGCTGTCGACACGCAACTTGTTGTCGCGTGTCGCCTCAATAACAAGGGCGACTCGCGACTGGGCGACATAGAGCGAAGCACCGCGCGTTTTATGAAATAATAACAACTACTCGTTGAGTACTATTTATCCAGCACGCTTTAGCTTTGCCAGTGTCAAGTCGCCCATCATAACCGTGTAAATCAGTGTTAGAAGAATACTATACCAAGCAGCGGCACAAGTAATTTGAACGTTTTGTTCTCAGTAGTCACACATTTACTAAATCAAAGAATGGGTGACAGAAACCGAAATCCGCATTACGTGAAGCCCGCCCCGCCTGAGCTGCATGACGGTGAAGGCTGGCGGCCCCTTCATGCGGCGAGATGGTTGACTGCCAGCGCAATACCGGCGGTTTGTCCGCGAGGCACGACGCCCGAGCTGAATACCGGTGGCCGTGAGCAACCCGCCTCAACACCATGCGAGGAAGCGTTGACAGTGATCGAACTGTAGCCACCGTTGTCGAGCAGGCGAGGTACCACGTCACGGCTGTAACCAGAATAGCTTCACAGCGCCGACCAGGTTTTGGCGAGTAAATAACGTTGAAGTCGGTAAACGATTGAACAGATCGACGCGCCAGCCCGAACTAAAATGTCAAATAAAAAACAAAAGTTTAAATAAAACTTTGAAGTCAAACCAAAAACGTAAATAATATCTCAAAGTTTGGAATGTGCTCATGACACAATATAGAACACGTTAAAATATCCAGTCCATCTGGCTATCTGAATATATACAACTAGCTGATTGGTTGGTTGCACACGTGCGGGTGATGCATGCTTTCTGTGCAGGCTAAAGTGCGCATTCGGTGCAGGGATTGCTGTGGAGCCGGAGTTTGTCTGCACAAAATGCACGCATCAATTGCACGTGTGTGCAACCAACCAGTCAGTTAGTTGTATAGATTAGCCAGATGGATTGTAAGTTAGCAAAACGAAAACCACACACCTTTTGGGAAAATAGGTTGCTTGCTGACGACTGTGGTTAAATCCATACTGCCAAAGTGAGCTTGAGTGATTCAATTAACCCCCCGAACTTTAAGCCATCTACAAGAATAAAGAAAACTAGTTTAGCACAGGAAAGAGTTGAAAAGTGAATTGCAATGGACTGCAAAAAATAGTAAAGTTTGCATTTGAAATGAAATCCAAGTCACTGAGCGTTCCAAGTGTATCATTGATTGACGTTGACGACACAATGCACAATGATACTATCAACACTGAAATGGCAACTGTAGTAATGATAGAAATATACAACACAACTGTTATGTTGAGGCAATAAATAGTTTTTAGCTGAAAAGGGAGACGGACGTTGAACGGTTCGAAGTGTACTCGCAGATCCGTTTCACGTTAAACGTATAACGTCAAAAGCGTATACCTCTTCTTTTGGTTCTGCGACTCAATGCGCGCATAGATGTAAGTAGTTTTATGCTTGACATGGGAATTCAAAATGAAGGGACTCATATCCCTGAGATACGGTTCAGGCACTGCAGAGTGGAGTGGAGACCATTGTGAATTGCCACACCAAGCATGAAACTGATTTCCTTTCGGCGTCTTCAAACGCATTCAGTCGAAGAAACTCAAAGAAAACACAATAGTGCAGTGCGAAATCGGCAAACATGAATCATCTCTCAATGTTTTCAGTTTTGCAGGCGCCCAATCAAGTAGGTTGGGATTCAATGCGAATTGAAGATATAAACTACAGAAACAACCGAATATCACAATTGTTGCTCGGTCGAGAAAACGAAACAAAAAATACTCGCTTGCGCAAACAAAAACCAAACCGTAAACACTGGCAAGAAAAGTGTGTGCGTGTTTTGATTCGACCACGCATGCCCTGAATTGGTGTCCGGCTATCTGCGTTTACTCGCGCCGATCAGTCCGCGCGCACGGCTTTCTTTTTCCTGGTTCTTTTTCTCACGGTCGATTCGCGATTTCAGTTCCTTCAGGCGTTTCTTGATCAACTGACGGTCAGTGTGATTTTGAACGCCAATAGCCTGCAGCAATGGCAATGTCGAACGTGTTGGCGTTGTCGTCGCAGCATCGAGTGCCACGCACATACTTACACCTGAACTGCTCTGATACACTTGCAAACGCTCTCATGCCCACCTTCAACTTTGTGCCGTCGAGCTGCAGGAACTTTTGGCCGTCCACTTTGTTGACCATGAATTCGGGCGTGTATTTGTCGAGGCCGAGCGCAGTGACAAACTGACACACGTCAGCAACCGACCACTGGAGCACGTCCATCGCCTGAGCAGCACCAATAAGCGTGTTCACGTGGTTTCGCTGCGTTTTAGAAACGCCGAATGTTCTGTTGTTACTGCTGTTTGCTTGTCAACTAAAAACATTCACCCCGCCAACACGCACATTGACAACTTCGCTGCCGCGCAGTGCGGCGCCCGGCTCGTTCAGGTCTTCTGCAACACAATTGAATGAGTACATCAGAGCACATTTGAGACGCTTCAATAACAAAACAGATTAAAAAGTTGAAAAGAAACAAAGCCCGAATGCGTAAAAATCTAGTTATTGAAGTTAAGTTGGCCCAAATTAGTTTACAAATGTCAGTCTTTCAAAGAAAAATGCACCATTCAGTGAGCAGAAAAAAACCGAGTCCCAGCAAATTAGTAGTTTGTTTATTTAGCAAATTCAGACCGTTTGTTTGAAGCAGAGTTTGAAGGCTAGCGATTATTCAGTAAAATTGCTTGTCCAATTTTCTTGACCGCATTTTCACTTAAGATAAGCGACAGGAAATTTTTATTCCACGTAATGAAGCACTAAAAGACAAAAAACTGTTGACGTTTTGAAATGGAACGATTTTTAGAAAGCATGAAAAGCCAGGTGTGAGAAGCGTGTTGTTTTTGCTGCTGTGTTTAGCCTGATTTGAGGGGCACATGAAAAAAGCGATAGATCGATCAAATAGGTAAGCAATGTCTCTGAAATTGACACGATACATTACACAGAACAAAAAAGCTGAAATTTGCAATTGGACAAAATCCAACTTGAGTTGTGTGAGTTCCAAATCCATCCAAAGTTGACTGAACGTACATTTGAACCAATTAAAACAGAAAGCAAAATGAATGAATCACTACAGTGCACGTTTTTAACTAGAAAATTTTAGTTACCGTGAAAAGATCAGGTAGCTTTTCGAAGTCTTGGACTTCACTAGCTTTGCTGGTTTTGGTTTAGATTTTTATGCGTTTTTCCAATAAACCACCTAAACCAAGCGACCATAAAGGCAATAAGTAAAATCCAATACCCCAAAATACCCTCAACAACGAACGAACATGTTAACTAACGGCAGAGAAGCATTTTGTCGTGTGGTTGCTGTCATGGCATAATTCCATGTCAAAATTTCAGTACTTTGCAAAATCTACTGCGCGAAAGTTGTTCAGATACTGAGCGCTCCCAATAAACTGACAAACGACAAACATTTTGACGTTGAACTTCATGCCATGGCTAATGCGACTTGAGTTGGCGTAGAAGAAAGCGTGCATTTTATTGAACGACGCAGTGTCTAACTGAACCTGCCAAGCGAAAAGTGACAGAAAGATAGAAGAAAGACTGGAAAGGGGGAAACTGTAAAAATGGGTCGGCGATATTTCGACCCCCCACACGAGCCAACACTTACTGTGCAAATGTCGCCTGAGTGTTTGTGGCAACGAAATGTGTTGCAACAGTTTCCGTGGTGTGGGCGGTGAAAGCACCGAACGGAACGTTGAATTAGCGCTGTTGCTGTTGTTGCTGACGTTATGTTCCAGCGGTGCTGCTTTTGGCGGCATTTCCACCACGATTTCGTTGTGTCGAAACACTTTCGGCGCATTCGTTTCTGTTTCCGAATCACAGTCCGGCTTGCCCGAACTGTCTTGCTCCGTGTTGGGTTCGGTTGGACCGTTTGTGGTTGAAGTTGCATTGTACGCAACAGCGGCTGGGTCGGCTAGAAAGCAGCATTGTTGGAAATGGTAAGTTGTCTGAACGCTAGTGGACGCAAAAAACAGTCACAGAATGCAGTTACTTTTTGTGTTATTTAGTTCAAAAAATTGTTTGCTAGAATCGTAAACGAAATCCAAACAAAATGCCACCACAAAAGCCACAAAACACAACAAAGCGATTCCCGTTTTTCGGCCAGCCACATCATCAAAACAACATTCAGCAATGCTCAATCACGGCACAAAGCAGCTTGAATTAGTGGTATTCTATGTATCGTTTTGTTTTGCACGATGCCCAGCTCCAAGCATGCAGTTCCAAACGCAACTGATTTTGTGCTCCCAAATTGATGAAATTGTTGACGGTTTTAAAATTCCGTGACAATCGGAAACGAGGTGCCATGATTCGCGGGTTTAATAATTTTGACTAATTGCAAACCACTCATATTTGAACAGAAAACAAAACACGCCAAATTGCTGACACGGTTATCTAAATTGATAACAACCATGCTCTCACTAATTAGTTCTTAAAAACAAAATGTTCAAACGCTTCTCACGCAGTTCAAATAGCAAAATATTGTGAGCCAACTAAAAACTAGCATGTCGTTTTGTTGGACTCACTTGCATGCTGCATCGTGTGATGACACACCACGACCACTTCCGTCTCGCCGCGTCTTGTCGGAAGCGTTCTCGCACACATCACCTGAAGTTCGCAAAATATAAGACCGGACGCATGAAGCGGCTGAATCGTGAAATGGTTGTGCTCGAGACACAAGCTCGATGCGACCGACTTGACTCTGTTTGACAGCGTCCACCTTGCTGCGCGCGTGCGTGCTGTCGAGCAGTTCAGTCTGCGGCACCTCTGCGGGCGTGCCCACGTGAATGTGCGTCGTGTGCTGTTGTATGCGGCTGGCTGGCTGATAGGCCAACGCTGGCGAGATGTCTGCCGCCGACGTGTGACTCGAGTCTGATGGCAGCGCGTGCGTGTGTCCCGTCGCTGTGTCGCTCGTGTTCGTCGTCAGCGGCACCGTGTGGCTGACGCTGGAGGCACTCGGCGGCGTCGCGCTCGTGGCCACCGCAGAACTCGAGGTCGTCACTGTTGCAGCTGTGCAGAGGTGGGTGGTGGGTTATGTTGTTGATGTATGCATTGTTGGCGATTACGGTCAATCAGAACAGTGAACATGCCAACTGGACATTCACAACGAATGCGCACTAAACACAGCAGCGAAGTCAGCAAAGTGCACCAGCACCAGCGTTCAACTTTTTACTCTCGTCCAAGTGAACGTTGATAAGCGGCTGCAGTTGGAACGGAAGCGCCAAGCAGCACAAGCACGCCCGTACCTGCCGACGAGCTGGAGGTCGAGTGCGTGCGTGCGGCCGCGGCCCTCGCCGCAGCGTGCCTCTGCTCGTCGCGTGCCTCGGCCATGCTCGCGCGTTTCATGTGCGCCTCGGTGAGCGTGCGCTCGAGATTGCGGATCTTGTCGTTCAGCTGGTGCACCAGCATCGAGTATTGCTGGTCCTTCTCGCGCAACTGACGCAGGTGCGCCTCCTCGCGGTCCAGCAGGTTTCGTTCGCTGCAAACACAGTCCGCCAGTCCTGGTCTGAGCACAGTGCATTCGATAATGATACACTCACAAACAAGCACACCCGCACACCATGGGGTTGTTATCGTCTTTTTTTAGTTTTTCATGGAACTTTTTTGAACCACTGTGACACCAATCGATGTCGTCAGTGGTTGTGGTTGCGTGAACGCACCGGTCCTCGTAGTCCTTGAGCATCTGCTTGGCGCGGTTGTACTTGTGCTCGAGATCGTGGTACTGCGTCTGCGACTCAGCGAGCAACGTGTGCAGCCGGTCTGCCTGTCTGTGTGTGTCCGTGAGTTCGTGCTCGAGAAAGCCGATCTTCTGTGCGATTTCGCGCTCCTCCACCGAGTACGACAGCGACGAGTGACTGACGGCCGAGCGACGCGACGACGCCGGAGACGAGTCAGCACTGCCGCTCGCTAGCACGCCTGCGAAACACGCCAGCACTGTTACGGTGCAGCTCATCGGGGCGGGGCACAATCAGCCGTAGCAGCACCACGTTCACGTGTTTCGTATTAAGCGACTTGAGCGATTTGGAACTACAGTTTGTAACGATGTAATAAGTGGCCGAGACCTCGTACGAAACAGTGCACCTTGTCGCACAGTCACAAACTCGCACGCACGCCGCTGTGATGCTGCATGTGTGAGCATGTTCTTGTGACTGTGCAACATTGCTGTGTTCACATTTACCATTTATTGTGGAGGGCGGTGGCATCATGAACGTCGCCGCAGTGGCCGATGTTGCTGTTGAGCTGTGTGCGTTTGCTGCGCCCGGTGTCGAACCTGAGCCAAGCAGCTCCTGCGCGCTGGACGACTGCGCCATGTACGCAACGGAATAGTTGACGCCGATCGATGAACTGGTCGGTGGTGGAGGCACCATCTGGTTGGTGACCAGGGCGGTCGATGCTGACACGTTGTGGAATGCCTGGCGCAGTAATGCACTCATGCAAGGCAAGTAGACACTGTGCATTGTGCGACACTGTTCACTTAAATCTATGAACATGAACACCAATAAATTTGCGTTTGTCTGTAACAATAGACATGATTTCAACCGTGTAGCTGCCTTCAATTCAGGACACACAAATGTGCTACCAGAGGCTCTAACTTCACAACATCAATCGTGCAGAACAACACAACACAACAGTACATCCGTGCAAGAGGTGCACGCACACAGGAGGTGTATCTGTATGCGGTGAGTGGCAAAGGGGCAGCACAACAAGTGCGTTACAAACCGCGATGTCTGCCAGGTGCCAGCTTACCGCTTCAGAGGCGTCACCAGCCACTGCCGTACTGGGCGCTTGCTGCGCTTCGCAACTGGCACTCGTTTTCTCTGAGACGGAGGTCACCGGCGACAACGGCGATCGTTCACTGTTGTCATCGTTGTTGGTGGTGGTGTCCTCATGCAGCACGACCACGGAGGTGGCCATCTTGGACAGCGTGCTTTGCACGTCCGCACTCGTGGCCGAGTCGGTCATCAGTTTGCAGCGCTGCGTCTCGGTGCAGTTCGGCATGTCTGCGACTGCTTTCTCAGTGCGCTTTTTCCAGAGCAACGTCTCCACCTCGTTCGGCGGCGTGATCGAGTCCTCCTCTGAACGCTCCAATTCGTCGCACGCAAAAAACTCGTCGTCCTTTCGTGTTTCGACGACGTCGACCGAGTGCGACTGGCCGTGGTGCTGCAAATGTCTGCTTGCGCCCACGGACGTTGTGCGATCCGAAGGGGCACGATCATGGATGCTTGTGGTCGCGTTCGAATGCACACCAGTTGAATCGTTGTTCTGGCTTTTAGCGCCTGATTCAGGTTCACTTGCCGGTTGCTCCTTGCTGCGCTGTCGTTGGAGGCTTTCTGTGACCTGTGTCCGAAAAAATCATGGGTAATTGAAGTAAATGACAGATTTTCACATGACCAGCACCATTCTGCACAATCGTACAGCGACCACCACAACCACAATCACGTAGCCCACTCAATGACAGTCATTCAGTTTATAGCAAGCAATGATACAAAACAAACAAGAAACGATGCCATGCGTGTGTGTGCCGAGAAGGCAGTGCAAAAAATATCAAAAATGCAAATGATCAAAATAGAATTCAGTGTGAAATGCAGCAAACCTTCAAAGACAAAGGGAGTAATTAGACGTGGATAAGTGGCCCTCCTCTCCAGATCATAACCTACCTTCCTCAGCTGATCCATCAGGGTGTCAATGTTTGCCTGTGAGTCTGCCAGTGGCTCAGGCGACTCTGCTCTGGGCGTTGGCGTGTCGTCATCCGTGGAATGGTTCACACTGACCTAAACCACAAATTATTTGCAGCAACTTTCCAGACAAAAACACACACACCTTAGTTTGAGTTGCGTTTAGGAAAGGGCGGGAACGGGTTTACCCATTTTCCCACAAGCTTTGTAAAAAAATTTTCAATTTTTAACACGCGAAGAACAAAACGGGCGTGCTTCAAAAAAAAGAAAAAAACGTGCGACTCACCGGTGCACTGCCAGTTTGACTTGAATTTGAGCTTGACGACGTCGAGTTTGTCTGCGTCTGTGCTGATTGGTTGTTTAGTTGCGCGGGAGCAGCGCTGGTGGAAGCAGCACTTGCCGCTGGCGGCATCTGAATAGTGGGGCATGATGGTTTCCCAGAGAATTCTGATTTTCCCAAAGTGGCACACGATATGTTGTCCTTTGCAATTGTCCAGTGTCCAGTGTCCTATCTGCACAGCAGTCCCATGCTGCCTGCCGCGCTGCCCATGCCGTGTCCCACCTGTTGTGCGTGCGCCGCCTGTCGCATGCGGTCTTGCTCGAGCGACTGCCTGATCAGCATGGCGATCTCGCTGTTCTCCAGGTCCTTTTCGCGGCCGATCTTGAATCGAACGGCGCCGCTCGTGTTGCGCAGCACACCGGCAGCGAACGCCTGACTGACACCGACCAGGCTGACGCCGTCCACCTCCACGATCTGATCGCACGTCTCTATGCGACCGTCGCGGTGCACCTGAAGCAACCGCGCAAACAGTTTTCTTTTCTCTTTGTTGTTGTTGTTTTTCATTTTTTTGTTTTATTTTTACGTGGGTTTTCGTATCAAGTGATGTTCATACAGTTTTATCGCAGTTTCCTGCCTTTCGCGAAATGAAACGGGCGGATGACTGGGTGAATGACGCATCCGCAATGTGCTTCCTGGGCTTCCACCCTTTTACTACGAATCATGACGACCATGAAGCAGATTGGCATGCCACCGACCGCTCCGCCGGGCGTGATGCTCTTGACGAAGATGCCGAGTTTCTCGAGTCCGGCGTCAGCGCCGACGCCCATGCCGATGATGCTGAAGCCGAGTCCCTCGGAGCCTTTGTGCAGCTGCACATCGAACACGTGCATGCGCTCGATCCGACGCTCCAACTCGTACTCGGCCGACGAGGCGACCGGGTCGATGTCGTCGTTGTGGCGGTCGTAGTCGTGGATGCTGTGCGTGCTGTACACCTGTCACGCACAAATCAAGCGAACCCTTTAGTTAAGCAACACAGTTGGTTTGTTTTTCACGATGGAGGTCTTCTTCTGCATTTCAATCTTCTCGCAAACATCGCGCAGAAAAGAAGCGTGACTTCATCAGTGAGTGATGTACCCTTCTTGGTAACCGAATGAAACCATCCTTTTTGAATTTGGCGTGTTCGCTTAAAACTAAAGCCTCTGGTCCATAAAACTAAACTCAATCACACATGAAAAAAACACTTTTAAAAGTCAGCATTTTCACAGTTTTACGAGATCGACTGCAAATCCTAAAGCTCCGAACTAAAACTCACTTTGATTGGCTCGGTGCTGAACTTGACGCGACTTGCGGCCTTTATGTATACGGTGTCAGCAGCCGGGTGACTTGAATCGTCCGTATGTGAGCACAGGCCGGGCACTGATACGACGAAGTGACCGTCTGGGAAGATCTGCATGTCCAGCGTTTCGTCGAGCGAAATTGACTGCTGAAAATTACGGTTATTCATTACTCAATCATCCAATAGGTGAATGCAAGAAGATCATTCTGAGTAACGAGCGTGGATGGTGTGTGTGTGATGCGTTGCATGCGCTACGGTTCGTCGCTCAACCACACACCGGTGCGAACGTGCAACGTGGTGAAGCACGCTGACCGCCAATCAAACAACTGCACGGCCGCGGACTCACGACGTTGCGCGACACCAGCACATGCGGTGCAACAATGCAACTGCACCAGAGCAGCGCACAGCAGCAGACACGTCTGACTGACCCTGTCGGGCGACATGACGCCGCTGGTGCGCGAGTGCCGTCCGTCCAACGAGGCAGACTCGGCCGAGCACATCGACCACCGCTTCTGTCCGTCGACGTCCTGCGGCGTGTGCACGTGCGACGACGACAACGGACGCGGGCGCGCTGCGCACGAGGCATCCGTGTCGAAACTGCACCTGGCAAATCTCAACAAAATCATGTACACCTATTTTCAGCACAGTTTTCAAGAACGACCGACTGATCAGTGGAGCGAAATGTGCCAGTGTGACAGCGGTGCTCCGGCCGGTGACGCATGTTCCAAACGATGACTTTCTCAGCAGCCACTTGACCGCAATCGCAATGCCCCGCCGCCGCCGTCGTCACGTGTGCGGTGTTCTCGTGGTAAGCGGACGACTGCAACCAGCTGCACTCAACCACACACTCTGCTTCTTTGCGATGACCGAAGTTTGCACATTTGCTAACGCCGATTCGTAACGCGTGGCACAAGTTGAAAAGTCGTTGAAGATAAAACAACACTGTCATAGGAGCACTGCCAGCGTGAACGAAACACGCTGATTTCTTCGTTGTGTTTCAGATGATTAGTCGTCAGATTTTTCTCGCTTGAAAAAAACACACACAACAACCAAAATCGTTTTCGATCAACATACTAACGTCAAAAGCTATGCTCACTTTTCTAAAACCAAAGCAAAAACGTGTCACATACCCTGGAGGCCAAACTCATTACCAAGAATAAGTTCAGTGGCTTTAGCATTAGCACGACCACAAAAATGGATGAAAAGATGTCAGATGTGACGAGTGAGGGCGACAGCTAGCGAGTACATTCAACATTCAACCGTTGTTGCCTTCTGCTCGTCACATTACTTATCAACGTGTCAATGCTGGCTGACAGGCAGTCTGACTGCACATCTCCATTTGCAGTATCACCACAAAACAACTGCGGCTTCAGTACAATTTTAAACACCACCTGCATCGCTGATTGAGCGATTAGCAAAACAATGCCGTTGTAAATCTGATATAGATTGAAAAGACTCAATATTCAAAACCTTGAACCCATTCAATTGCAGCATGTAAAGGCGCGTTTAGCAATTAGTTTTTTGTGCGTACGCACGGAAGAAGTAAAAAAGGGAGGATAGAAATCGGGGGCAAAACCTTAATGCATTACGGACACGATTAGTTTGCGCACGGGATTTAGAACGACGTTTGTGCGTACGGACGAAAAACTAAATGGTGTTTCCGCCTTAAGTAAACACCTCATCTAACACATTCACTGAAAGAAAACAAATGGCAAGATTCGTTATAGAACAAGCTGAAAGTTCAGGAGCAGACGCCTTGCGGAAATTAACGAATGCAAATCATCTGATGGCCACAGAAAAGTATTTTACAAACTCAAACGAAAACATCAAGTTATAATGCCATTGGAAAGGCATACGAATCGGGCAGAAAATGAGTTTTTTCACAGTAAATTAACAAAGCAACAACGAGCAGTAACGACTCACGTTGCGTTGTGCTGCAAAGCCGCTGGTGGCGGGGGTACCGTTGACGGGACGCTGTTGACGAGCGAATGCACCTGAGGGGCGCAGTGCTGCTCTGGAGGCACGGCTGCTGTTGCTGCGGACGTTGACGGCCGGGACGTCCATATCGGGGCACGCATGTCCGGTCTGCATTGTGCCGGCGCACGGGCACACGCACGATGCTGCATCAGTGCTGGCTCACTCTCGCCCTGTTGACCGCCACCGTCACTGGCTGGCTGCTGCTGCGGCGCTGCACTGCCTGCACATTGGAAAAACTTCTCAGAAAACGTTTCTTTTATGCCGAAAAACCGAGAAACATAAGAACAGGACCAAAAACCGAACAAAAAGATCAACGGAGGCACGTGCGCGCGTGCGTACCTTCGGCAGAACTGGTCGGCGAGTCAGACGCAAGCCGACGACTTCTGAAGAGTCCGTAGGTGGTGCCGCCTGCAGTGGGCGTCGTTGGACTCGGCGCAGGCACGTCCGCGCGCGCATGCTCCTCCGCTGACGTTCGCTGCAAATGTCGGTTGAGCGAGCCACCCGGCGGTGCACTGCAGCTGCTGGCGGCGACCGCGCTGAAACAGAAACGCACGCGCGTGGGGCGCTGTGACAACGACAAACACGCTGCGGGGGCAGCAGTGGCAGAGCAACAACAACGCTTTCAAAACGGGGCAATCTTGAAGGACATTCAAAGGTGAATTGATTTCAGGAACGTATGATCGTTTGATGAACACTTGAAAGACAAACATGACGACAGTGCAGCAACACATTTCAACGGTGGTGGTGGTGGTAGCTGGATGAGGCTCAAAGAGAAGAACAAACAAGCTACAAACGTGCCCACTGCTGTCAGGAGACACAATGAAAAAGCGCGCGTCCACCGCACAGGCACAGTGCTCGGCAGAAATGAAAGATTAAAAATTTACTGTGTGAGAAACATCGTGTGGTGTTTGCATCGCTGATACCACCAAGCGATCGCGTGTGAAAGCAAATTCATTCAACACTGTACCATGATTGGCTGAAATCTGACCGGTGTTTCAAGTTGATTTGCCCCACTACCAATTCGCTAGTGAAGTTTGATAAGAATCCACATCCCTGATTGATAATAGACAAGAAAAACTTGAAAACACACAAATGAAACAGTGGCATATGCTCTGCCTTGACACCTCTCCTCTAGTATCTTTTCACTCAGCTAAGGATCCATTGAAGCTGGTGTTTTCTGGGCGTGGATACGACGACCTAGAGGATGAATAATGATTGAAACGCACATTGAACTTGCACCGCAACACGGCGCCGCCCATTTGCAGAGCCAATCAATCTCTTACGACCAGCCCAGCTATCTGCAATATATTTTTTTGCCTCTTGTGCTCTGTTTTGTCTCAAGTCTATCTTCCCCCTATATCCGATTCTGTAAGCTTTTTTGTTGGCTTTTGTGCAGCCAATGTGCGTGCCGTAGAATAACATTACCGATTCTGAACGTAAACTAAACTGAGACACACACGTAAATTGTTAGCTGACATTTGCGGTAAAATATTGATCAGTAAATTACTAAATTGCATAACCCGACAATTAAAAAAAACACTATTTTCAGACGTCGCAGTGATTTTTCACGTGCTCAGAAATGGTAATAGTGACAGATCAATCATTAAAAGACCGCACATAAACGACTTCTGCTGTTTTCTTTTCGAGAAACAACAAAAACCAGAGTTGTCAGAAGAAAATTGAAGTAACCAAACGAACACGATGTGTTGAATGCAACGTTTTAGTCTGGTCTGGTTTACACAGTGTCAACTGCAGTTCATTTGGGTTCGGGAGTCTTGCTAACATAAAGCGCAAAAAGAGCACCAAAACGATTATAAAGTGCACATCGCACTTGCTGGTGCCAAAACGCACTTTTCTAACAACAATTTTTGACGAACAAAAAAAATGACGACACAAAAACAGAAAGTAATGGTCTGTGCATTTCGCTGCACTTTGCATTTTTTTGTGCGGCGCTGTAACAACGGCAATTATTTGACCGATGCATACTTCAAAACACAAACTGAAAACAAGCGCCAAAGTAAAATACCCACAAAATGGTTGAAATAAAAATACTGTGAGAAAATGCCAGCCTGCGGCAGACGAAAAAACAGAGCTCATTAAAATGAGATATCCAAATGCTGAAGCTTCTGTTGAGCAGTGAGAATACAATGCAGGAGGCCTTCAAACGATCCAACAAAGAACGAACGACCCTGGACTGCTGGTTCGGTGGTGTTCCGGCAAGCAATAAGGAACCATGCCAAGAGGCCCGCAGACGTACCCAGTTTCGCCAGCAGAAGACAGTCGCTTCTGCATGGTGGGCGATTCTGCGGTGGAAGAGGCAGTGGATGGATATCGCTTGGTGTACCACGAATGATTGCGCCAATATGGCTCATAGGTGGCAGACGACGACGACGACGAAGGCGTGCACGTCGCTGGCGCACTTGCGGGCTCCTTCTGTTCCATCTGCAGCGACTGTGTGATTCGCGGGTAACGACTGCTGCTGCTGGTGCTTGCTGGCGTTGCACCTGCAGTTCAGTTGCAACATCTCACATGTGCGTATAATGATAGTGTCTTGGTTTTGCAGTTGCGGTTTGCGAACAAATACAATTTAGCATTGTTTGCAACCAACCGGTCACATTTGGCGAAGGCGACGATTCGGGCGTTAAGCTGACCGACTGCGACTGCGCTGGCGTTGAGCGCATTTGGGCCGTGGAAACGGTCGGAAACGACGCTGTAATTAAAAAGAAATCAAATTACATTCAGTAAGCAGTTTGTTACAAAATTTGCAACCACCGAAACTCGCTCACAAATGGGTCGTGTGGACATTGGCGCAGTGGTCATTTGCTCCAAGTCAGCGACGAGCTCGTTGAACTGGCGTGTCATTTCGCTCAACGGCGACGACTCCTGGCGGCCACGCTGGTCATCGTGCTCAGTGTTGCCGTCAGACGCACGCGCCACGCGTGTTGCGTCACCTGAAGTGAAACCTGCAATCGTGCGTGTGTGCACAATTTGCGGTATTATCTTTAAGTTTCGTTATACGACTAATGCGCTGCAGACGTCGAATATGCGGCAAGTCAAAATCGAGACTCAAGTGACTCTGTCGTATCTCAGGGACTCTCTGGCCACGTCATTAATTTTGAATTGTTGTGTCCATCATGAAACTGCGTACCCTTTCTAAGCGCGCAATGAGTCGCAGAACCAAAAGAAAGGGCTATAGCAGTTGATGTTTGCGCTTTTCCAAATCGACGTGACCTGGTTCGTAGCGCGTCAGACTCTTGTCTGTACGTTCGGGGGATCAAGAAGCCCCGCCGAAGGGTGTATAGGCACCTAATGACTCGATGGGCGCCCTACTCGATGGCGTTCTGTGCGCTTTTCTGGCTAAAAACATCGCCTAAAATCACGGCTCGTTCGTTATCAACAAAACCGAGCATGTGCACCTGTCGGTGACGCTGACGACGACGGCGGACTCTCGACGGGGGGCGGCGGTGGCTGTGGGAGCTGTGGCCCTGAGCGAGGACTGAGCACCGGTGCCACTGCGCTCGTCACACTGCAGCGAGTGTCAAAGTTGATGTTGTCGCACGGACTCATCGCCACCGTAGTGGGCGACTTCAGCGCATGCTCGAACTCGCTCAATGCGTCCTCATGCTGCTGGCTTTGTGACGCCGCTGCAGCAGAGGCGAACGATGGCAGACGCGGTTTCGGTGGTAGTGGTGGCGGCGTGTGTCCTGAGATGCAGCAAACACAACCAATGTGGAAACATGTGCAGTTTGGCAATTGAGTATGGCAGGCTGACTGCATGCGTCGCGCTGGTTGCACCAATCAGTGAGCGAATCCAGAAGCAGCCAATCAGCGGGTCGTTTATAATGTGCAGTTCGACTGAACAGTCGGATATAAGCAATCAAGCTCAAGTGCCACCATTGGCAATCAGAAATCAGTCTGCATCTGCGTCAGAGTTTCGCATGATAAAAAGCATGCCACTGTTCACGTACCGGTTCGAGCGGATGGCCGTGGTGAAACGGCGTTTGGTGGCGAAGCAGCACTCTTCACGATGCTCGAGTAATGGTCGGATTTAGTTGAAACATTAGTTGCTGCCATCGTTGCCCGTGCCGACGGCGGTGGCGTGCACTCGGAGTAGGCGCCTGCACAAAATGCATCATTGCATCAGTGAATGCACTTGCAACTTAGCTTTTTTATTGTGAATTTTTGAGTTTTTTTTCCTGATTTTCCTGAACTTTTGAATTGTCCGTGAGTTTTTCTGAACTTTGCAGCAGAGAAATTTAAAAAACATTAAAAACCATCTTTTGTGACACCTACTTATGGTCGGTGGTCCTCTAATAAAGACCTTTACTACCGAGCTACTAACTCGTCTATTCCAATAAAGGCTATTTGGAAAAATATGGCGTGATAAAATGATAAATTATGCAAAAAAACTGACAAAACGCTGAGGTGCGTGCGGAAGCTGAAAGCGTTTTGGTCGCCGCAAAGAACTGTAGTTTTGAAAATTGCAGATAACGACGACACAACACAACACAATGACAAAATATACGCGTCCATGAAACCGCCCTGGGATTTGCTGTGTTGTGTTCAGATGTGGTGGGTGACTTGAGCACGACAAAACGTTTATCGACTCAAAAACCATACGCAGACCCGGCACACACAGAAAATATTGAATTTCGCAAGAAATTTTTTATAAAAAGTGAGAATGCGCACAAATACATTCTGCTGAGGCTGCCAGCATGCAATTTTGTTCACACGTTGCGTTGTTAAACGACACGATGTTGTTTAGTTTTTTTAATTGGAGAAAAAACTATGTAAGCTCAACAAGACTATAAATGCATGTATTTTTCGTTTGTCGCATATGAACTTTTTTAAAGTTAACACCATCTTAGCCTACAATGTTAAACCGTTTACAAAAAACTGCAGATGTATACATTTCTTCAAGAAACTAAGCAAATCGTAACTTGCGAACCAAACCACTGAACTGAATACTAAACGGACGACAGAAACAGTGGCAAACACGCATACAAGAACACGTAAGAAAATCGTGATATTGGTTATGAAAAGAAATCCGAAACCGCAGACGAAGACAAGAAAACTAAGCCAAAAACTGAAACAGGACACGACGAGTAAAAACGAAACAGATATCGGCGTGTTATGTGGCATAACATGATCTAGCACACAAAGGCAAAGCTACGTATGGAAATGGGTGAGAGGAGAGACCAGAAATAAAATAGACACTCGCCACTGTGCATGTGCATGGCATGCACAAAGAAACGAAACACGACGGTGGCGCAATAATGCCATGATGGCATTATGCAACGCACCACATCAGTCTCGGGGCTGCATCGTCGCCTTTCAGCTGCAAACCCAAGCCGCCAACTGTCTGATAAATCACAATTGCGCTGCTGGTGGTGCTGTGATGGCTGTCATGATTATGGAACAATTGCTTAAAAAAAATAGACCAATCATTACATGCACTCGTAAACTTTTTTAAATTCGAAATGCGTTCTTCTCAGACAAACCACCACAAATTTCATCACGACATGCACCATTTTGCCGTGACCATTCAAGCACGCAGCAAGTAATCCTGTCAGTTTTCACCGACTATCAAATGCATCATGGAAGAAAAGAATGACAAAAGATTGAAGAAAAAAACACGATAACGATACACCAGTAGTAGCAGTGTACGTTGGTACATTAAAAATCTTTTGCTGTTGTCTGTCTGCATCGCTCAGGTCTGGCCGGCAGCTTTAGACTAGGCTGAATTTAAAAATAGGAACCAGGTTAGAAAATGGAAATTTGCATGTGACGCAAAATTACGAATTAAAACCTCTGCTTTTGAACAAAATGCTTGAAAAATAAAGTCGATAACGCGAAAACAGCTCAGCTTGCCAATGAACTTGTCGTAAATCAAGATCGTAAAATGCGATTACAAAAAAGAAACCACAAAAACGCGTCTCATGTTCTCAACTCAATCAAACCCGACCGGAGTCCTCACTGAAAAACGAACAACGAAAAGCGGAAACGAAATTTGTAACACTGAACGGACACGGACGTGCAATGAAAGAAAATAAAGAAAAACAAGGGCATGCGATGCGCGCGCGCCACAAAAAACCGATCGAAAAACAACGGCCACAAAGTATCATAGAAAAAAGTTTAAGAGAATAGAAACGCCACTAGTCCATCACAGTGACAGTTCGCAAGCCCAAACATTCTTCGGCGCTTCCTGTCTGAACAAAGTCTCTCAAAGTCAAAGCTGAAACGCACTGGCTAACTCGTTTCTACTTTAGTGTCTTTTTATGTGCACCCTATCGAGTGGCACTTGCCAGTGACAGTGGCCGGTCGTCTGTTGGCGTCACTTTTCGCTGGCGACGTGCCGCTGCTCGTGTGCTCCGGTTTGCCGTCGCCCGCGTCCGAGCTGTATCCATCGTGCGCAGCTTTTGTCGCGGGCTGCGTCGCCGGGGCGCCACCCCAGAACGACGGTACACCGCCCATGTGGCGTTGCTCTAGTCGCTCGAACAGCTGACGGGCAGACGCGAATCGTTGCTTGTTGTTGTCGTCAGCAGCGTTCGTGCACGCACGTTCGTTGTGCTCAGACGTGTGCGTCGTGCAGTTCTGTTGGTGCAACGCAGCGTGCTCGCACGGTCGACAGTCGAGCGAGACACTCCGTGGCGGCACTGCTGCGACGAGTGTGCTCGCCTTGGCTTGCTGGATCGACGGCGCGTCGCAAGTCGCTGTGCGCAGGCTGGTCGGACGACTCAGCGCTGACGGCACGATGCCCGCCGGCTTACGGGGCACTGCCGGGCGACTGCAACGCGGCGACACCACGCACTTGCCATCCGTGGGCGTCTGCAACAAAACACGGCAGAAACTGCAACAGTTGCAATCAGAGGAAATCGAAAGAGGCATTCATGAAGCAGTATTCACTGACTCCGTAGCTATGTTTTTACACAGCTGCGCGTCATTAAATACTGCTTCATGAATGCGCCTTAAATGAAATCAAGCTCAATACGGTTGTACTGTCGCACGTTTTGTGCGACCGTGTCAAAATGCCAATCTTTTCTGAAAAAATAGGAGGGCAATGAGCAGAGCGATTGAAAAAGTGCATAAAATGATTCCATTCGCAACATGTTACATCGGTGTGGTGCTGCAGTGCAGTCGCAACAAAAAAGGCTAATTGAAGCGGCCGCCAGCGCCGGCGCAATGTATGCCAGTTAGCACGGCCGTAATAAAATGACGCCACAGACAGACGGTGCACTGACCCTGTGCTGCTGCTGTTGTTGGGCGTCCGCAATTGACTGAAACATTTCCGCTATGCGACTGACACCATTTCGGTATGGTTGTGCACCTGTCGATACAGTCGGCAGACGGTCTGCAGGCTCGCTGTTACCGTTTTCAGCAGCATTCGCTGCATTATTACTATGGTTGTTGTTGTTGTTGTTAGCATTGTAGACGAGTGACGTATCGGTCGTGTGATACGCTGCGGCTGCACAAGAGCGCCCTCCTGCGTCTGTCGCTGTGTTATTATGCTCCAACACGAGAACACCGGGCATTGCTGCTGCTGCTGCTGCTGCTACTGCCTTTTATTATTTATTTCCAGCCAATGTTGTATTGTCGTGCCTAAAACAGAGAAACGCACATGCTCGTGTTAACCGACGTTGTCGTTCGGAAAAAGTGCTGTGTTATATTTTGAATTTTTTTCTTCAAAAAATGACGCAGAAGATGCCGGATGCACAAAACATGTTTGAGTGGTTTCGGTGAAAATGGCACATGGCACATTTTCGAAGAAATCGAAAGAGACATATTATGCTTGAAGAGAGCATGAGCTGCATGGATACATAAGCACGCACTGCATTTGCATACGCAGTGGAACCCAGCAAATGTAAATTTGTACTCTGTGCCTATTGGTTGACACCCCTTATTTCAGTGCGGGGTGAATCAGTTTTTTACAAATTTTCACACTCAAACCGGCAGTTTTCTGAACCTTGCAGCTGAAAAACGTTCACTTTCAAATGTTTAATTTTCAACTTGACTGATCCGCGGAAACAAAATTACAAATGCACATTTTATGTTTCTGTAAAGCGAGATGATGAGTGAGTACTACATTTCTGGAGGAGCACGCACGCCATTGGCGCTGTTCTGTATCTAACAGGCAATATATTTTAGCGTCTCTGTGCCCTTTTGCACAGTGCAGTCACTCACACCAGAGCCAGCTATTTGCCAATGAAAAGCTGAACCAGAAATGCATAAATTACGTTGCTATAATTTCGTCTACTTATGCATTGTATCTTGTCAGGTTCCATGCATCAACTGTATCGATCATATCAACTGTTTTTTTAGAAAAAACAGAAAGTCAATTTTTCACAAACTACTGCCGTGCCACCAAAAACATAACTTTGGAAGACAAAAAACAGCGCACGTGCGTCCCGGGAGTGCCAGGTCCTCAAGGAATTGCACACAAATTACAGATTACTTTCGGCAAACTAATCAACATTTGTTTCTTGACTTTTATGGTTGCATGGCACGACACACATGAGATGCTGCGTCGCACACTGTGCTGCTTGCCTTCAAACTCAAGCACTTCGGTTTTTGTTTTTCAGAGTTTACTGTTGTCGTTAAAACGTACCGCGCTTCCGAGGGCTTGAATCGTTGATTGCTGACTGTGTGATGCAGCTGCTGCTGCTAACTTGCGTTGGCAGCGGTCTCAATTTTCAATGTCTCTCGTTTAACCAAAGTGGCAGGCTTGCCAATTACGGCGAGTAATATCAGTATATCGAACGTATTTGTTCTTCAGTTGACCATCACAAACTGGTTGTTGTTGGAAGCAAATTAACAAGTGGAACAATGTCAATATGCATGCTATTGGTTCATCTTATTCACTGGACGGAATAATGTTTATCATGGCTTCTATTACTTGGTTTGTCAGCCCCTGAAAACAGAAAAAAATATCAAATTTGATTTTATAACACGAATTAAAACGTGGGCAGCAAAAAATGATCATAAAGAGCAAAAGATGCACTAATCGTCTGTTATGTACCCAGAAGAGGCTTTGAAAACTGGAGAAACACATTTTTCGACAGAAAACGGGCGGCAAGCAACTTTTTTATGATGGGGCTGTGGCGGGCTGTTTTCGAACATGACGCGTAAAAACAAACAAAACAGCTGTCAGTGCACAAGCGAGAACAGATGCTGCAAATATGGAGTTAGCAATGAAACAGAGAAACTGATGTGGAGTGTAAGTTGACCGAATCTTCGATTAATTTTCTGAAGGGTGAAGCAAGTTTTCAAAACTTCAAATAAAACGGCAAAAATACATACGAGTTTGTCGTTATTGGCAGTGTTTTGTTCGCTCGTGCTGCGTCACAGCAATCAGCCATTTCTTGATACGAAAATGCATCTCTGCCTGCAAACAGTTGTGAAGTGTTCGTCTACTTTTGCCACCTCTGCCACCCACACCCCACCCCTAAAATAGTCACCTTTTTTGCTTGTTTCAGCCAATCCATCCACACCACACCACCACAGCATCTTTATACGTGTAAAAGAACAGCAAACATATTTTCGTTTGCAAAACTGTTCATCCTTTATCGCAATAGGGCTGGATGGTAGACGGGAAACCTTTGGTTACAACTACAAGGGAGCGATAAAATATGAATTATAACAGAGAGACCGTTTGGAAGAACGTAAACAGATGATAGAGACAATGAAAAGTTAAGTGCCAGGCGAGAAACAATTCATTCAACGTGGAATTTCTAAAATTTTTGGCTCACTTTCCCAGAACTAGCAGCAGTTTCTCTTGCACATTTTACGATCGATCTTGCGTCACTTTTGAACCGAATAGGAGGCGCATAAATTTCTGAAAATTTCAGGACGCGAGACAAACGGGCACATTCTGGCAAAACCGCTCGGTTATATTGTCTGACAGCAATGAGTCCGTTCAACTTTTTTCCTGCAAACAAAAAAGCAATAGCCAAATTCGCATTTCCACGAAGAATCAAACAAAAGCCAGAAATCGCTAAAAATAAGCTTGAATTTTGATGCACAAATACAGTTTATCTTGTGAATTTTTTTATTCAAGGCGGCACAAAACTTTCCCTAAAATCTCTGAATGCATTTTTTTGCCCGCACCGCAACGCAGAGTGGAACTACCTTTTGAAACTATGTGTTTGAGATGACGATAAGTTCTGTCTTCAGGTGGATAAAAACAGTTTGAAAATAAATAATTCACGTCAGTTCCAGCTCTGCTCTAACCGGATTCTGGTAAAACAGTGTTGAGCTAACTAGCCAACCAGAATAGTATATGCAGTTGACTCACATTTGCGTTCAAATCAAATTAAACAAAAGTCACCGCTGTTGTTTGATGGGTCGAAACAAAAAGAAAAAAAGCAAGAAAAAGATGGTGAAACTTGGGTTTGTAACCCACCTTGCAGTCGAAACATCGTTTGCCCATCCATATTTTGAATCTGCCAAACCTAACCAGAGTGATCAACAAAAAACGCGCAATAATGATGGAAGTGAGTGATGAACTATGAAAAACGACAAATATAAAGGTTGTGAAAGAGTGTGAAAAGGAAAGGAAGGGTCGGAAGAGTCGCGAGCCAAACGAGCATTACACTCAAATATACAAATACTTTGGCATGAAATATCGATAGGAAAAGGATGACAGGACAGGAAGTGAGTTCGCACGTACGTACATGTGTGATCGGGTTTTGCGCAAACGCAATGAAAAACTTTGCACTTGCTGAACTGAGAATGCAGATTTTTTCAAAAAAATGAGAAATCTGGAGGGGAATAAATTCATCAGTTTGACGGCAGCTTTGTGAATACAGAAAACTTTTGTTTGTTTGAAGTTAATGGCTCAAGGGTCATAAAGGAAGAGAATTAAGGGGGAATGGTCACACAAGTTACAAAAACGGCATAACACAAAGACAAAAATTGAAAATCGCAATCCACGAAAACGAACATTCAACTGAGTCCTCGGAGAAAACGAGAGTAAAACGAAAATTGCTTGCTTTCGAGACGCAGAGAAGAACCAGTGGAAAAAGCATCGTTGCGAATGTTTTCAAGAAAGCAATTTTGCGCAATATTTGTGTTTACTGGTATTGGTTGCCGTTGCCTTGTTTTCGTTTTTTCGCCATTCGCATCTGCAGCTGAATTTCTACACTGGTCACAAATTTCATACGAGAAAATAGGGTCAATGGTCATCTATAAACCCGCACACTTTCCCACGCCTGGGTTTACACTCATTTTGTATACCGGGTTTGCGCAACCACACGCTTGTTATGATGCATGCTGTTATTTCGTTTTATGTTTTATGTTTTTCCAATAGAAATCTTTTTTAATTACATTGTTTACTTTTCTTATAATGCTCACATGTGTTGACATGTGTATGTCTAAAACATATACATTTGTGTGATGCATATTTACACGCGCGTTCCTGAAAGCTGGCAGCAGTTCTGTAGAGTTCTTGGTCAACTTTGCCACTGGAAAGGGGTCGCATCTTTGTCACTGGTACAACTGCTAATATTGTACTCTTGTGACAGATTTTGTTGACAATTTTTCCTTGATAAAAGGCTTGCGAAGCCTTAGGTCACCTACAGAAGTCGGTTGTTGGCCTTTGCCCAACACTGACAGTGACTGCTTTGGTGTTGATCCAAAAGGAAATGGTGTTTGCAACTGAGAAGACAAAGACAATTTAGTGACAATCGTCTGTTCCTTCTCTTGATTCTATAAGCCACCCGTTTATTCACTCCCAACCATCAAATATAAGCAAGTTAGGTAACTGGGTGACAATAACTGTTTTCGAAATTCGAAATATAAAGCAACGGAAAGCAAAACATATGCAAAAACATGAAGCGGAATATTTCTTAAGTCCAAACTTGTGCGAGCATGCGCACACCCGGTATAAAATACGTCATGTGCCATGGGTTTATAGATGTCGCATTGTTTATAGATGACACCAAATCGAAAATAGTAACATTTGCTTTCAGCAATATTAAAAAAATTTCATTCCATGCAAACGCAAACCAAACCGCTAATTTTGAGCATGACAAAAATCGTGTTCGTGAGAACACCGCGAATGTGATTCATCACTGTGAGTGACCGTCAGTAGAACAGTTTAAAAAACAGATACGTGAAAAGGACGGAGCGGCAAAAAATCTTGTTTTTACAGGAAAACAGAGAAATCAACTAAAAAAATTATCTGCGAAGACAAAAAACGTTCAGGGCTTATGCTTGACATCAGATGATGAATGGTTCTTGTGAGAATAAAAGTCGCATTCGCACGCGCTTTTTCTCGCTATTGCGAAAAAGAAAACGTCTTTGTTTTAAAAAGAACACTTGCAAGTAGTTGTTGGTTATGAACGTTCAAGTAAATCGCAGCTTCCAAACTGAGAAATTGCGGTCTTGTTTTTTTCATGAATGTCGAACAGTTTCAGCCAAAAATACGTTTTTTGAAACGTCTCGCTTTGAAAGCATCGAACGAATGTTTCTGCAAAAAATGCATCACAGAAAGTGTGAAATTCTGTAAAGAAAAATGTCAATGACAAAAGAAACTTTCAAGAAGCCTTGTCGACAGTGCACCATCCGCACCGTGCACGGCCTCAAGTGGAAGCATTTGCTGAAAACGAGGAAATATGTGAAAACGTGACAGTTGACGACAATCTTGACGTCGGCTGACAGTAAAATTGGAAAACAGTCTGAGTCAACAGAGAAGTATATTTTGAAAATCGTAACAATCCCAACACATCAAACACAATGTAAATCACAAGCCGATTTATTCAACCAAAAATTTTAACATCTCCACAAAAGGGCAGAAGGCAAACACATCAGACTGAACTTTCCAACCACAAACGCGAGTTTTCCTCAGTTCTCTTGAAAGGGCTGCTGTTTGCTGATGCAGTTTTTGTCGCAGATTGTCCTAAAGAACATAAACGATAGATTTTGGTCGTAAAAACTCTCCGTCATCGAAAGGCCATAGCCATTTACCAAAACACAAACTATAAACATTGACAATATTTTGCGGACACAATTGTTTGTTGTGCGCAAGACCACAAAAGCCGCTTAGAACATTTATGCTGGTTTGCCGCGGCGGTTTTGCAGTTTCAAGCTGAACTCGGGACGGATTAAGCGAGCATAAGCGCATCAGAGCATCTATTTTCAGCTGGAGAGCTGTCGGAAAATGTCCCATCAGAACACAAATTTTGTGAAATACTCATCGAAACATTTCACAAACTGGATGTGCAGCGACTGTTGTCTTTTGTTTCATGGCATGGGAAGCAAAAAATAACACCAGGACCAGAGGACAGCTCAATTTACAAATCTTCACTTTCGATGTCAATAATCCTAATTGCAACTTTTTAAAACGAAATGCCAAAGAGACTGAAAAAGGCGTTGAACTCAACCGCTTCGTTTATGACTTTCACTTTTCGGTCGTGCAGCGCACCCCGTCACGGGCACGAAACCATCTGAAATTATGGCGATCATGGGATCACGATACGAAAATAACGGCGTGGTGAGTTGAGTGTTCCCAGAAACAAGCCGGTTACGCATGGATGACAAATGAACGTAACTTATTTTTGCGAACGGTGGTGCCCAGAAAAGCCGCGTCTTGTCCCGTTCTGCATCGAGCATGTCATGCCGAAACAACGAAAAAGTGAAAACATAAAAGGTAAGCGGAAAACGTAAAACTTTTGAAAGTGAAGAATTGGAAGTGACTGCAAATAGCAAAGCACCAAAGAGACTTTTCAAACGGAAAACTGTACAACACGGAACAATTCCATGAGAAACACTGAGAGATAATGCGATTTTCGTTCCGTCCGTAGTAAAACGAACAAAACAGCACCTAACGACAAATTCAATGTGGCCAATGAAAATCCACAACAAAACTGCGATGCGAATTGCGTTATCATGCCCATGTGTGATGGGAGGGAGGAGTGTCTCTATTGGAGGCTGCACGCGGCGGCAAAGGAAAGGGGTGAAAATGTCAGATTCAGTCGTTCTCTCTTCGATAAAGCCAAAATTGCGCCGTTTCAAAATGAATTATACTCTGTGTTACTACTACGTGCTAGTGCGTGTCGTGCAAGCGTCAACGTTGTGCACTGTTAAACGCAACTGAGCATTCATTCATTTTGTGATTTCCAACCCATAACCGTATGATTACACATAACCGGCCCAATATTGCCAAATAAACGCCTCTGGGGAAATGGTGACGTTCCGCTGATGTAATTTAAGAAATTGACTCGCTGGAAACTGAAACAAACAATGGACGCAAGTGTTGTTACATATTTAAAGAACAACTTTGGAAGGACTGTTTTCGGAAGAACCCAGCAAAGCTGGTCATTCATTGATTCAGCATAAAGAAGACGTAAAACACAATAAAAGCAAAGACAGTGAAAACAGTGAAAACATTATTTGAGGCAATCATTGTTGACCTTAAGCGCAGAAAAGGGCATTTTAGACAATCTGTTTGATCACAGCACAGATAGTAATCAACCCAATTATTCTGAGAGCTACAGATCAAATAAAACGAAAGGCTTCATGTTTAGAAAGCAATTCCGTTAATTCTCTAGCAATAAACGGAATCAATGTGCGACTTGGAGATGTTTTAGCTGTGATAACCATGAAAATGGAGAGCATTTGCATTTATTTACGTTTTACGGCGAATAAATATATTCTATCAGGACAATACGTTTCAGTCGACCACCCTGGCATGGCTGCATGTGGGATACCAAGGACACACAGCAATTTCCACTCGTGTCAACTGACACAACACGAGCTCACGAGAAGCAAGCGGCCGCTGGTGAGTGTCAATAATAGTCAAATGAGAGGCACACTACGGTGGCAAGATGTAAGCCAGGCATTGGCCATTCCGCTTGTCAAAACAATGATTCTAAACACATACGGCTGAATGTCTACGCAAAATGTGCGCTATCGACATACCGACACCATGTGGTGAATTAAAAAACAACTTAGATGAGGCTGGGGTCGTACGAAAAAAAATTTAAGTACCCAAAAAGTTGATGATTCACCCGCTGGGAAAATACAGTTGAACGGTTCACAAGAGTAGCATCAACATTTTGTATAAGCTATGAACATTGGTGATGTTATGAGAGAAAACAAATTATTTTCATATGAACACAAAATAACAGCAATGAAATGCGTTGTTCAAAAAACAAACCACTGCTAAAAACAAACTGCAACTGGGGGACTGGTGTTTTTAAAAAGGCGTTCAAAAAGTGTTAAAAGTTGTGCTGAGTGATTCATTCTCACAATTCATAAACGCAGAACTTTCTTTCAGTTTTCAATGTGAAAAAATCGCGTCTTGTCTGGTCTAGTCCTGTTGTCGGTTTTTATTGATAGAAACGCACTTGTTAGCTTTAAAGTGACTGAGAAACCAAACCGCAAATAGGATTTCTTAGTGGCCGGTGGGTGGCAAAAAAAGAGAATTCATTTTTTATGAAGAGCATCACAAAAATAGAACCTGCGATAAAGCGGTCTTCTTACCACATAGAAAATCATTGACATCAACAGTGAAAAACGTCTCCAAACCACAGTAAATAACAATGGAAGAACATTGTAAAACTGACCTGCAAACTCTGCAAGTAGTACAAGTTGAAAGGCACTTTTACTTTGTTGTTTGCTGGACGTTTAGTAGGGCAACCCATAAAACTGCGTTGTAAACCATATAATTTCATCTGTCAAAGAGATAAGAGCGCATTGTCGGTGCAGCAAAGTAATTTGATCAAAACAAATCACATAAAACACATGCAAAATTGGTGAAATGTGGGCGGGGAGACTACTGTGTGAATATGTGATCAGAGAAAGTAACGATTCAAAACGTTCAAAATTTACATCTGGTTGTTGCGCTGTTGACTTCAAATTGTTGTTGGTCAGCTTGTTTGAAAACGAGCAATTTCTGGATCGATCAGTGACTTTCGCCAATGAAACTATGTCTCATCACAGATTGTCCGCAATGCAACTTTGAATGGTCACTTACACCGACGATATAACCTTGAACGGAACACCATTGATATTGACGCAGAAGCGCGTACAGATTCAGCAACAAGGCGTTTCCTTGCGCAAGTCCTTGATTACATTGATATCTCACACATTGCCGCTAATACCGAATATTGTCAATTAGTGAAAAAGTGGTAAACAACAATATCAAGTTCGTACGCAAGTAAATTGGGCACTGTTCAACAAATGAACTGGAAAACTAAACATGTATTTAGGACAGACCTGTAACGAGTTTTAGAAAACTAGGACACACGTATGATTAAGCGAGATTACTAGTCGACAACGAAATGAACTTTTTTGCAGTTCGATTTTTTAGATGCACAAACATAAAACGTTTCTAAAAATAAAGATGGGTATGTTATTTATCAGGATGCAAATAACATTACGGTTTCTTTACCGTGAGTGTTCATACCAATTTTTCTTGAGTGCGCACTCCGCACTAATCAATAACCGTCTGCTGATCTGATTTCATGACCCATAACAGGGTTTCGTTTTTATCAAAGAGCTTTTCATAAACAAAACAAAATTTATAACTAATCAAAAACAATGAATGAATTCACCAAAGACTCAAGCAGAACCGAACAAAAACGCCATGAACTTGAAGAACCCGAGCATAGCGATAGAAATATGCAAATGTTTATGAGCAAAACACAATCACAACAACGCCTCGACTGGCTGACCAAACAAGGCAAAAATAAATAACAGTCAAGCGGCATCATTCATATCACTTTGTCCTAGTAATTTGTGTTTTTGGATTTCACATTTGCACCCTAAGAACTTGCGCTTCCGGATTAAGTTTAACAGGATTTAAAACAGAGAAGCTACGGTGGTGAGCGTTGTTAGCTGACCAAATCACCCAAACGTTACGCCACCGACAATGTGGGCCTCATCTCAATATTTTCTCCACAATACCAGCAGCCACGGTTTTGCCCGCTGAGCGAAGTGTGATTCTGCCCAGTTGTTTGCACTCACTGAACGCTTCCACGGCCACCGGTGACTCTGTGCAGATTTCGACCAGACCACTAGAGTTTCTCGGCAGAGCTCTGAAATTGTTGTTTTGAGTTTCGTGAACATCATTCACGTGACGAATGTCGACGACAACTGATCAGCGACCTTGGCTTGCGCTTTTCGACCTCGCCAGTGCTTCTGTTCAACTTTGCCACCAATTTGCGGACAGTCGCCGGCTCGCAGAGGTTGTGCGCATGCAACTCCACCGGGCAGCCTTTGGTCATTGGCACCTGCAATGGAGCACTTGCACTGCGTGCGCACACGCAACAGTGAGCGCGTGGCGCAACACACCTCCACATTGAAGACGGCCACTTTGGCGTGCAATCGTTGCACCGGCTCCAGTGGACGCACGTCCGCGTGGCAGATCACGTGACCGGCCGAAACTGGCACCGACTCGAAGTTTGCACCGACCTGGTCGGCTCAAGCAATCAATTCGCGAATTTTAAACCAAAACAAAAAACAACAACAAAAAAGTGAACGAAAACGTGAACGAACCAAGGTGAGCATGCAGCCGTCGCCTGCGTACGCAGTGCTGCCTGACAGACTCTCCTCGCCGTCTTCCACTTGTGTGCTCTCGTCAACCGTGTCGTTTTGCAGCGCTGAAAATGTGAAATGAAAACACACATGACAACGTAATTGTTTGTTACCGCAACATCAGTCAAGCGGTCAGTCTTTGTATCTTCCATCAAAACGCCTGCCAACGCACATTTCACAGTGGCATTGAGCATGGTGGGCACGAGCAGCACTCGATCGCCGGCCTCTATTGAGCCGGTTTCAACCTTGCCAGATAAACTCAACGAATTGCTCTGCACTTTGTAAACGTCCGCAATGCTCAGACGCAGCGCGCGTTCGTCTGCTCGTTCCGGTGATTTTAGGCGATCTGTCGAAACCGAAACTTTTCTCCACACAGTCACACACAATTTGAACAATGTAACTGCAGTGGAAAATGCCGAAACGCCAGTCATTAGACTGCCACTGGATCACTGGATGGAAGTTTTTCAATCAATGGAAAATTCAATCGGATTAGAAAATAATTTCAGCACAAACGAACCAATCCACTCGAGCAGCGTTGGACCGGTGTACCATTTAGCCAGCGGATGATCGTCAGGCACTTTTTCCACTAAATTGTCTCCATTGAGACCGGAGACCGGCACGAAAGGCACCTGAATGCTATTCAAGCAAAGTGTCGCTAAAAAGATAACAATCCGGTTTACGAAATCAATCAAAACCTGTGAGACGCCGGGAAAACTGGCTTGCTTCTGGAGGAACGTGCGGAGTTTGTCGGTGACTTCTTGGTAGCGCTGCTCACTCCAATCGACCGTGTCAAGTTTGTTGATGGCAACGATCAACTGTGAGACACCTGCCAAACAAACAAAGCCGTAAGCCAATGGCAATGCAGCATGCAGCACACGAATGCGACCAATGCAAATGCACGCACGCACCGAGCGACCTGAGCAGCATCGCGTGCTCGCGCGTCTGCCCGCCGTGGTCGAAGCCGGTCTCAAACTCGTTGCGTGTTGCGTTCGCCACCAGGATCGCTGCATCCGCCTGCGCAGCACCTGTGTTCAGCAACACCGTGTGTCCGTTCGTTGCACAAGACAGTGCTCACAAGCGACCTGTTTCATTGCTGCGTTGTTGCATTCGGCTAACCTGTGATCATGTTCGGGATGAAGTCCTTGTGGCCGGGCGCGTCCAGCAGCACCACCTGAAGCACGCTGCTCAACTGACGCTTGCTGTCACTGGCAACAAACTCAACAACGTCACCAGCCTGTTTCGTGTTCGTGTTGAAGTACGTGCGTGCAATGTCCATTGTGACGCCGCGTGTTCTCTCCTCGTCCGTTTCATCGAGCACCCACGCGTACGCAAACGACGCTTTGCCCAGTTTTTGGCTCTCATGTTTGTACTTCTGCATCGTCCTCTGATTCACGTTACCTGAAAAGTGAAACACTCAAAGGGAACTGAGTAAAACGATCGTATCAGAAAGCAACACCGCTGCAAAGGTTCTTCTCACCAACCGAGAAGGAACAACAGATGTCCCATGAGCGTGCTCTTGCCGGCGTCCACATGCCCGACCACGACCAGATTGACGAGTGTTTTGTGGGTTTTCGGCCGACGCCTAGCTCTGCAACATTAACACTGACATTACTGAGTGTCGTGCGCCCAGCAAGCGCACCAGTGTGCACGCGCACGTCGCTTTGTGTGCCGTCCGTGGTGCGGTGGCGAGCTGCGCTCTGTTGGGCGTCGGCGTGCGTCTGCTGCTGTTGCGCACCGGCGACAGCGACGTCTGGCGTTGTTTCGTTGAGCTTTCTGCGTCGCGCAAATGGCGCACAGCAGCCGCCGGGGCAACGCTGCAGCCGGGCGTGCTCCACGTGCCTGCCGAATGCGCCAGCTCGTTAGCACGATTGTACAAACGCGACAAAACATCGCAATCAGGCGCACTTGGATTTTGGCTCTCCGACGTGCGAGAGCGCGGCTCATCGGCGCCCAATGAAAGACGGCCGACCGACAAATCCACTGCGTTGTTGGTGGCACCGTTGGCAACATTTGCGTCTGCAATTTGAAACACTCATAAAAGACTCATAGTATGGGTGCACGAACATTTCAGGCATCTGTGGGGGGAGGTTAAAAACACGTTGGTTCATCATCCAATAGCATTGTAAATCGAACTGCACCCGCACAAAAACACGACTTGTTCGAGGACCCATGCCGTGCAAGCACAATACGATGGATCTAACAGAAATTGTGTCGCACGTGGAACAACAACAAGCAAGCAACTAGTGTCAAGATTTGATGAGTTTGTTTGACAGGCTGACACCAACCATCGTCAAGTTGAAACAGTTGTGTCGACGAGTGTTTGCGACGGAGATCAACAACAACAGCGCTGCCCTCGCAAACGTCATCAGCATCTTCCTCGATTGGCGCCTCTTCGGCGATAAAGTCCATCAATTCATGAGCACCGAACTGACTGGTGGACGTCTCTCGTTTACGATGATATGCGAATTCACCTGTGAAAGCGACTTTCGCAATAATGATTACGTGTGCCGAAAACAAGAATGAAGTTGAGTTGACAAACGTTGCGTTGGTGAGAAACCCGGCTCATCATCAACCGAATGTCCATAGTCGAGGTCATCAAGCCGCTCTGAAATTCACATAAACTTGAAATTTGAAATTTGAGCGCGCGAAATTTGAACGAAAGAAAAAGACGTTCAGAAAACCAATTAATTGTGAGTCAAACTTGACGTGTTTTTTAAACTGATTCTTCGTGCTCTTCTGTTTATTCTTTCACCGTTGCACACACGATTGGAATTATCTTGGCATTTTCGAAAAAGAACCTCCTAGTCTGCGACTGATTCTACCTTAACGGAGAATACAAGAAAAATTGCCGTTTCTTCGGCCATGCTGCACCTCCTCATACAATTGCATCAAACAACAAACATAATTCAGACAGAGTCAGGCACCGTTCAGGAAAGTCAGATTTGATTGATTCTACAGTCGAACTCTACATTATAGGCAATCAGCTGATTGGGTGCCGATCACGTGATGCATGCTTTCTGTGTTGGAAGGTTCCTCCGCCCCAAAAGCAATGCTTGTGAATGCATCACGTGATCAAGCAATCAAATTTAAAGTTCGACTGTGATATCTGCCTGAGTCACAAAAAAAGTCATTCCATCTGGGACTTGGCGTATATCATGTTTCTTTTTCCTTGTTCTTAATTTACGTTCAAAATATAAAAAAATAAGAAAACTAAATACAATTTCGTGGACGATTACCATCATCAATATCAAGGTTTCGAATATCTCGATGCCGCGACATGTCACAGTTCTCAAATTGAAAATTCCCTCGCTAAGTTCACAACAGTTGCCAATCTCATCCCAACTGCGGATTCTCGTCCGTCATCTGCAGGGGTCGAGATGGAATCACAGACAAAATATCGCACCTACCAAAAGACCTAGGGTTGTTGAAAAACAAAATGCAAAAATCGTCATTTTTGTTTTTTTTAATTGAAAAAAAGAAAATCATAGTTGAGCTAAATCAAAGAATCAGGGAGTCCGAAGAACCACATTTGATGTGCAAGCGTCTCCGATTGACTTGACTCCCATACGAGTACGACGGAACTTTCTAGATTTTGTTTTGACCTCATTTGCCCTTTTTCCAAACCGATATCATGCATCTTTTTGCGTTTTGACCCTCAAAACGCCACCAATTAACCTCAGTGGTCACATAGTTGTTCTATGGGGGGGGGGGGGCCGGCGCGGGGGGGCGGCGCCGGCCCCGGCCCCCCCAAAAAATTTTCGAATCTATCTCTATCAGACAGGTTTTTTTCGGCTCAGCTATTATCTATCTAAAAAAATTCTCAACCAGCTATCTATCTAAAAAATTTTGTCTTCGAAGACATAAAATGAGTCAATTTTTGGCATGCGGTCGATCCGGTACCGGTCGATCCGGTACCTGGCAATTTTCTAGGGCGGTCGATCCGGTATCAGGTCGATCCGGTACTCGGTCGATCCGGTACCAATTGAAATTTTCAACTGTTTTAGCATTCAATTCAATTTGTTTCTGATTTGTTTTCCATTTTTCTTCGTTTCTCTCATTTTATCTGATGTCTGAAACATTTTACCGCAGGTTTTTTCGCAGGAAATATGAAAATAAACAGTAGCGAAAGTGCGGGGGGGGTGGGGGGGGGGTCCTAGAGATGTCAAGAAAAAAAAATTCTATTTTTTTTCTTAAAAAAAATTTTTTAAACTTTTTTTTTAAATGAAAGTTGTTCAGAATTTTTCAGGGAGTCCGAATATCACCATCTGAGGAGCCACCGACTTACCATATGACCCCCACTCAAATGGGAGGAGGGTGAAAATTTCAGACTTGGTTTCGGCGACCCCATTTTCCCACCGACGACATCACGTCTCGTGTTTTGCCTCTCAATTCACCTCAAATAACACGGAAACAAGTTCAACAACAAACCGGTGTGATCATGCTGACGACACGAGGCGAAACAGCAACGAGCAACCAACGAAGTTACGCTTGCAGTGGCAGACAGTGCAATTTCGACCTATCGAGATCCTGAAAAACGATGCGTAAATGTGAGTTCTCTGCTTCTATCTCACCTTAGCGAGATCGGAATTTGTTGAACTAGCCTTTGCGACCAGTACCGTGGGCGGGGGGGGGGGGGGGGGGGGGGGGGGCCAACACCCCCCCCAGAGCACCAGAGACCGTCGGGTGGGGGGGGGGGGTGGGGGCCGGGGGGACACCGTGCCACCCCCCCCTAAAACCGGGCACCCCCCCCATCGGACCCCCCCCCTCGAAAATTTGGCCGACACCCCCCCCCTAGGGTTGTTAAAAAAAACAAAAATCGTCATTTTTGTTTTTTTTTTTTTAAAAAAATTTTTTTTTTTAAAAAAAAAATTTCAAAAATCAAAGTTGTCCTAAATCAATCAGGGAGTCCGAAGAACCACATATGATATGCAAGCGCCTCCCGAATGACTCCCATATGACGGAACTTTGCAGATTTTGTTTTGGTGACCTCAATTACCCCTTTTCCAAACCGTCACCATGCCTCTTCTTGTGTTTTGACCTCCAAAACGTCACTAATTGTCCCCAGCTAAACTAATGCTAAAGTGAAGACAAACATACCGCCTTGAAATTCGATCAATTCTTCTGATGGTGTTGCGACGACACGACACGAAGCAGCAAGCAACCAGACAACGTAGCGCTTGCAAACGGAGTAGCGAGCACAATCGGACGCTCTGCGAGGCGAATCGTCACCTTATCTGCATCGGAAATGGTAGGCCAAGCTTTGGGACGCTCAAAAACTTCATCGCAGATGTTGTCGTAGCCTAAAATCAGTCGGTAAAACGGCCCAAAATCGACTGCTAAAGGTTTTACGAGGTATAATCAAAGAAAATTTTTGTTGAACTTTCGAAAAATTTTGCCAAAATTGAGGTTTTCAGAGCATATTAGAGAAAAATTTTTCGAATTTTTTTTTTTAAAAAAAAAATCGGCATTTTTTTTTTTTTAATCACTTTTTTTTTTAAAAAAAAAATTTTCATTTTTGTTTAACAACCCTACCCCCCCCCACACCCCCCATGAAATTTTGTCTGGCGGAGACCCCCCCCCCAAAATTTTCTGCACACCCAAAATTTTTTTTCGAAAATCATGATTTTTTGTCTATAAAGTCTATAATATAAGCTGAATAAATGATAACTTGACCATCTTCATTGTAATTTCAAAGATTTTGCAGCTAAATTTAGCGTTTTTCCTTTAAAATTTAAGCGAAAAAATTTCATGGGGGGGTGGGGGGGGTGGACCCCCCCCCACAGAAAATTTTGAAAAAATGCACCCCCCCATGGGACCCGTACCGTGGGCGGGGGGGGGGGGGTGGGGGGTACACCCCCCCCCAGAGCACCCGAGACCGTCGGGTGGGGGGGGGGGGGGGCACCGTGCCACCCCCCCCCCTAAAACCGGGCACCCCCCCCATCGTACCCCCCCCCCTCGAAAATTTGGCCGACACCCCCCCCACCCCCCCCATGAAATTTTGTCTGGCGGACACCCCCCCCCCCCAAAATTTTCTGCACACCCTAAATTTTTTTTCGAAAATCATGATTTTTTGTCTATAAAGTCCATAATATAAGCTGAATATATGATAACTTGACCATCTTCATTGTAATTTCAAAGATTTTGCAGCAAAATTTAGCGTTTTTCCTTTCAAATTTGAGCGAAAAAATTTCATGGGGGGGGGGGGTGGGGGGGGGTGGACCCCCCCACAGAACATTTTGAAAAAATGCACCCCCCCATGGGACCCCCCTGGGGGGGGGGTCCCACGTTGCCCTAGGTTGGACCCCCCCCTCACTTTTTGGTCGGCACCCCCCCCACGGTACCATACCCCCCCCCTCGAAAATTTTTTTGGGCCCACGGTACTGATGGGACCCCCCCTGGGGGGGTCCCACGTTACCATAGGTTGGACCCCCCACACTTTTTGGTCGGCACCCCCCCCACGGCACCATACCCCCCCCCTTCGAAAATTTGTTTGGGCCCACGGTACTGTTGCGACGCTCAAGTACTTCAATGCGCGAGTCGATCATCACTTACCAAGGCTGAAAACAGTCGATAAATCAATCCAGAATACCACCTGCAGCGTTGAAGACTAAGTGACAAGGTAAAGTCAAAGGAAATTTTTGTTGAACTTTCGAAAAATTATGCCAAAAACGGCATTTTCAGCCTGGCGCTTCTTTTTTAAAACGCACGCGCACGGGCATCGGCATGCTCATGCTCATGATCCACTAGCGCGCGTGCACGCACACGCTCCGGCACCAACAGGAACTTGTTCAAAGCGCAATTGTTCTGGTCTGTCTTGGAGCTTTATTCTTCTGGAAAATAGTTCAGAAAATAAAAAAACATATGGTACAGTTTTTGAAGCACAGAAATCATAAATTGGGGGTGCAAGAAGAAGACAGAAAACCCATAATCACGCGTGAATAAGAGTGATCAAATTGAATGGCGTGAAAAAACACACGAAATGCGGCCGTTTGTTTCAACAAAACAACGATAGACAGCACCAAATGGGTTTTTGAGTGTTACAAGGGGGCCTAAAAAACCAATCGGCAATCACAACAACAATTATCATGACAACAACAAAAAGTGGAGTGGTAGATTACACCAAATACAGGAGACTGAACATCATTGGATACCCACAAGGATTCAGTGAATAAGTCATGTGATTCAGAACACGCGCAAAAGTGAAAGCAACGTTTTTTCAACCAAATGTCAAAACACGAACGTTTTTGCTAATTTTAGGTAAAATATGCGTTTATACTCGATTTTTAGTGTATTTTTAGCATTATTTTGCTGTTTTTATAGCTTTTTAGCGTTTTAGCTATCTATCTATCTATCTATCTGGAAAGTTTGCTCCAGCTGAATGTGAAATCGGTGTGATGGTTGGTCTAAATTTCAGGATACAGTTTCTTTCGTTCACACATCTGTTTTCAAATGAAACAAAGATCAGACAATTAGAATGAAGCAGAAAAACAATCTGGTCGTCGAGTTGCCTTGTGGAGACCACAGTCGCTCTTGCCTGGCGCTCTTTTATTGCAGTATATTGCTCTTTTGTCAAATCGTCAATCGGATTTTTCTCCGTATCAAGGCATTCTGTCAGCAGAGCAGAACTCACACGACAGAAACAAAACAAAGGAAACCAAAATTAAAACATTTCAATCTTTTTTGCATTTAAAACGTGCATTTTATTTTTTGTCAGATTCAGATTCTTTATTTCAACGCACAACATAAGTCATGGCAAACAGACGAAAAAATTTCTCATTTCTCATCGCCTGCGCTGGACAGCAAAAGCAAAGCTGCTCATAATCGCTCCGCCGACGTCCGAAAAAAAAAACTCAGTCGAACCGCCAACTCGCACAATTATTGAGTTGAATTCTGGTACATTCAGCTGAATCCTTCATAAAAATGTTCGATTTTTCCGTGGTTGAGAAAACAAGCGTCGAACTGGCAGGATCCAAAAAATCGTAACGTCACTGACTGCTCACAGCTCAGTTCGACGCTCATCACTCAATCATATTGCCATGTCAGTTCACTGATGAATGATGATGCAGCTCGTTTCGTCCCTCGCTCAGAATTCTCGATTGGGGTGGGGGTAGAGATGTAAGCTTCAAAAAAAATTTTTTAATTTTTTAAGTAAAAAATTAGCATTTTTTATTTTTATTTTTAATTTTTCGAAATTTTTTTGGTTTTTTCAAAAATTTTCCACACAATGTTGTGTAGATGCCCGTTTTTGGCATAATTTTTTGAAAGTTCAACAAAAATTTTCTTCGACTTTACTTTGTGACATAGTCTTCAACTCTGCAGGTGGTATTCTGGATCGATTTATCGACTTTTTTTAGCCTTGGTGAGACATGATCGACTCGTGTCGTCAGTCGTCGTCAGTTCCATCACACCGGTGAGTTGCTTGTTTGTTATTTGAGGGAAATTGAGAGACAAAACACGAGGCACGATGTCGTCGGTGGAAAAATGGGATCGCCGAAGCCAAATCTGAAATTTTCACCCTCCTCCCATATGAGTGGGGGTAGGGTTAGAGACTTTTTTTAGATATCTTGTTGATTGGCGTATGTTATAGGTCCACAATGGAGTTGTGCGATATACAGGGTGTCCCAAAAAAAACATAACAAAAGTAAACGGCTCGTGCGGCCGTCTGGTTGCTCGTGAAGCCGTGAAATTTGAAACACTTTTAGAACTAAGGGGCACATTTTCTGTGTTCAAATTTTATCCCGAAATTCTACTTTTTCAATAATATTTCAGCAGAACTACGTAAAAACTCAAAAATCACCTAAATTCAGTTTTTTGACTCAAGATAAACATCATTGTCGTCATCGAGAATCTCATCTGGCAGTGGCACAAGCTCATCGTCAGCTTCAAGTTCACTGATGTCATCATGTTCATGCTCACGGTCGTTCAGTTTCATTTTTCTCGGCTGCTCAATGTGTTTTCCATTGTTCTCAATGAACGCCGACATTCAATGTTTGAAACTGATGATCACTTTCTGGTCCAGCGCCCGATCATCGATGATTTTTTTGCACACCGCTGCAGTGGTGGGCGCCGAAAATGTCCCACATTTTCCGTCAGATGCCCCCAAACGCAGAAGTCAAAGGCTTCATGTCCGGACTCCTCTCGGGCCATTCAATTCTGCCCATGCGGCCGATCCAGCGGTCACCGAACGACGCCGACAGCCACTCGCGCACTTGTTTCAATTTTCCTCTTGACTTATGGGTTTGGGGCACCTGAAGGAAATGGTGTACCGTTCGGCGCCCAACATTTTCGGCAATTTGAAAACCAAAATTCGCAGTGGTGTGCAAAAAATCAACGATGATCGGGCGCTGCACCAGAATTGCTCATCAATTTCGAACACCGAATGTCGTCAGTCATTGAGAACAATGAAAACAAATTGAGCAGCTGAAAAAAGTGAAACTAAAGGGTCGAGAGGATAAATCTGATGATATCAGTAAAGACGAAGGTAAAGATGAACTTGCTCCACTGTCATATGTGAATCTCGATGACGACAACGATGATTATCCTGAGTCAAAATGCTGAAGTTAGGTGATTTTTGAGTTTTTACGCATTTCTGCTGAAATATTATTGAAAAAGTGGAATTTCGGGATAAAATTTGGACACACAAAATGTGTTCCTTATTTCTAAAAGTGTTTCAAATTTCACGGCTTCACGTGCAACCAGTCGGCCGCACGAGCCATTTACTTTTGTTATGTTTTTTTTGGGACACCCTGTATTGTTAAACAATTGGAGCGGAGGTGTTGGTTAATACCAAATCACACGACCGTTTTTCAGATACCCAATAACATGGCCACATGCTAAAACTTGCGTGCTGAGCTAAACTAACGTGTTAAACTTGCGTCTGTCAGTTGCCCGCAACGTGATCGCGAAATCATGGTACGTGTTTTCGATACGATAAGAGTGGGCTCTCGCCATGTGGCAGATAGCATAGCTGGTTGAACCTGAAAGTAAGTGTCTTGGGGGGGGGCGACCGGGTCGACAGGGGTTGCCCACTTTGCTGCAGCAAACAGGAATTTTTGAACACAGTCAAATTTTGGTAATTTACTAAAGAGGAACCACTAAGAACGGTTCAATATTCAAGTACACGTGAAAAATTGCCCTGTTTTACTGTTGAAAATGCAACTTTCCCTCTATGAAATGAACATAATTTCAATAAAACACGATTTTCGCTCTTATAGTTCTCCGGATCGTTTTGAAAATAGTCTAGCTGAACTCAGCTCGACGAGACGCTTCGAACAAACCTAACTTGTAAAAAAAATTAAAATTTTTTTTTATTTAAAAAAAATCCGGATTTTTTTGACATCTCTAGGTGGGGGCATAGTTTTGAGTCAAAGGCGATGGAAATGGCATGCGAACAATACACGTTCCGCCAAATCGTTAAAAAGATCGATCAAATGGAAGAGAATGAAAAGTTCAAAGCTCGCGAACGAAGATTTGAATGTCGCGACGAATGTGATGTCTATCGTGGCTATTGTGTCAAGCCTAATGATTTCAACCAGCTGAGTCACCAAAGTACATGGCGCAGTGAACGCGCATTCAAACTGTTGTCAGGTGGTTGGGAGTATTTCGATCCAAAGGTGAACATGAACTTTCGTGCTTGGATGGATGGTTTGAGAATTCGTTTGGAAATGAGTGATGCGCCGGAAAACGTAGCGCTCCAGCATGTTCGTGTTTGCTTGTCCTATTATGCCAGGAATGTTTATGATCGGCAGCCGGAGTATGTGCGCAGCAGTCTGTCCGAGACACTGGCTTATCTAGAGCGAACGTATGCCCCATCCAGTGAATTGGGATTTGTGAACAGAAACAGATTCAGAGAGAATCAGTACAGCCGATGGAGTTCGAATTCAAGCTCGTATGAAAATGGGCCGTACAACCATGAAGCGCACTGCCGCTCGAATCGGCAACGACGTAATGTGCCATACAACAACGAAGTACACTACGATTCGTGTGGACAGCGATCGTTCAGCCAAATGCTAAATTGGCACAACACCAGCCAGAATGAACAAAATCGGCAAAGCACAAGCCGTCAGCTGTTCCAGCCGAAAGAGAACGTAAATGTTGAATCAGTACAGCCACAGCAAAAAGTTGGTATTTTGAAGGCAACCAACGTTTTGTGGCGCTCTTTACTAATGCGTGGCCCAAGACAAAATGAATGGCCCATCGCAAAATGAATGGCCCTACACAAAATAAGTGGCCCAACACAAAATTAATAGCCCAACGATTTGTTTTGTATACATTCTTAAAAGTGATTTTTAATCTTAGGTTGCTTGCAATGAGTCGTAGGTTCCTAATCCAAAACCAAGCCTTTTGCATAAGGTGAAAAATGTTGCTTGCAATGAGTCGTAGGTTCCTAAACCTAATCCTAAGCCAAGCCTTTTTGATAAGGTGAAAATGATCAATTTCACCTTATCAAAAAGGCTTGGCTTTGGTTTAGGATTAGGAACCTACAATGACTCATTGCAAGCAACATTTTCACCTTAACCAAAAGGCTTCGCTTAGGTTTAGGAACCTACTCATTTTGCGATGGGCCACTCATTTTGCGATGGGCCACTCATTTTGCGATGGGCCATTCATTTTGCGATGGGCCATTCATTTTGCGATGGGCCATTCATTTTGCGATGGGCCATTCATTTTGCGATGGGCCACGTAAAGTTTTGTTTTTTTGTTTTGTTTCCTCCGCTTGGGGATAACGGAGAGTTCGAACGTCCGATCCTGGAAGACGAAGTTGTTCAGCACTATTGTGTCGACACAGGTTCCGATGGAATGCTTCTTTTGAAGAAATACGCAGTGGAGCGTGGATTCAAGATCGATACAACCAACGGGCACACAATGCGAGCAGTGAACGGCACGCCGGTACGAGTGGAAGGCACATGCCGTGCAACGTTGTCAGTCGACGGACAAACGATTCATTGGTGTCAGTTTTCAGTCACGGATGATCTGGTCACCCAAACAAGATCTGGAAAGTTCCGCCATACGGGAGTCATTCGGGAGGCGATTGCACATCAAATGTGGTTCTTCGAACTCCCTGGTTGATTTAGCACAACTTTAATTTTTGAATTTTTGTTTTAAATATTTTTTAAACAAAAATGACGATTTTTATTTTTTTTACAATCCTAATCCTAAACCTAATCCTAATCCTAAGCCAAGCCTTTTGATAAGGTGAAAATGATTAATTTAATTTTTGCATTTTTTTCTTTCCTGTGTTATAGAGGAGAAGCACAGTGCCATCCCTAATTGATACAGGGTCTTAAAGAACTCCGCATAATCTCTCGCGTGAATACCGTGTGAGGTTACAGAAACTGCGCAACAACAAGATACGATAGGGCGAAAAATGCACACTTTTTGCGCAAAATCGCAAAAAAATCGAGGTTTTTTTAACTTTCGCACCCTGTGACCTTTATAGGCATCATCAGAGGGTAATCAGAAGGCAAACCTGAAACGCCTTGATTAGTAGAATGTCCCTGTCCTAAGGCTCCGCCACTCTTGGTGCAAACGGTGTTTATTTTAAAGTCACTTGTGTAATAAAATCAACGGGTATTAAAAACGCGTGAGTGATGCAACAATTTTATTTTCCTGTTGAACGATTTAGCTCAAATACTGTACTTTTTACTTAGATCAAGTAAAGACAGACAGTTAGTTTCCTTACTCGCTTCTAAAACAGCTTGTCGTATAAATCATTTTGTTATCAATCGTCCTGTATCACGGTCATGCAGCTCGCATTCCCAATTTTTCCTGCAATGCCTCTAGAACATTCTTTGTTGGAAAGAACCGACGTTTCTCATTACGCCGATGCTGAAAATGGGTGTTGTAAAATTGAGAATTCAGGAATAATGAAACTTCAGGAATACAATTCTGTAATGAAGACGCAAGCGCTCTTACAATTCCATCCGGGCCACCTTCTTCGCCGGCAACCAACTTTCGCAGATATGTTGGGACCATGAAACTGCGCTTGTTGTTGTGCATCTGAAAGTGGAGTGGTTGCTGTAGAACTTTGTGGTGTTGTACACAATGATCTCATTGAAAAGTATTATGCGAAGACTACAACGCTACCTTGTTGCTGAACATGTACAATACGGAGTGTTTCCACGGGTCGTCCCCAAACGATGCCTCACTGGCGTCTGGCACAAGGGCGCCGCAGGAGACGCTCACCAGGAACACCAGCAACGCCACAATCATGCGTTTGCACATCACGCAAGTGCTGTTGAAAACAATGTTGCTCGCCTGGAAAGCTACTAAAATGTGTGTGCGTGCACTGAAAAATTGGTCGCAGCAAAACGGAGGTGTACTGGCGAATTTTGTCACTGTACCACGAGACGTCAAATGCTAACAACGATTTGCGAGTTGCAATTAGCAGTCTGATCCTGTGCACGCACCAATGAGGTTTCTGTGCGCCATGTGATGTTGTTGAATTCTCAGTGTTTGGAAACCTGACCAATTGTTGGTTACCCAGGTCCGACAGTGACAACGCCAACGCACAAGGCGTAACTGAGCCTGAAAGGCCACAATGTCCTCCAACAACCGTTTCATGCTTTGTTGACTCTGAAGCTGTGTTCATTGTGTATCGTTGCAAACGTTGTTCATATCCAAAGACTTTTACATTCACTTATTGTTACATATGTAACTTTCATAAACACGGTGCGTTTCTCGACGTTTCTTTTGCATATGGCTTTACCTCCGTCATAGTTCATGCACTTTATGAAATTGATAATAATAGTTGCCAGCTTGTTGGTGGTGATATTAAATTCTGTACAGACAAAGTCAAGCGTTTGCAGGTTTCGCTGGCTGTTTCGGATTTGTGTGAATTTGTTATTATTCATGAATTTTTATGTTCGATTCAAGATTGTTTTCAGATCGCGTTGACTGCAAGCAAACACAAGCGACAAAATTATTTATAATTTAACTCAACTTTGTTGGGAGGGATGACGTTCAGTTGAGTGAGATATAAAAGCGAAAACATTGTACATGAAGAATCACAAAGCAAGATGAGATTTGAGACAAGAAATCATATAATAATTGAGTTTCAAAACTCTGACACTCGACAGAACTATACAGCAGGTGAAATTTACGGGCTACCTTATCAGTTTTAAGCTGACTGCTTTGGTGTCAACTGACGACCGATCTGCACACCTGTGATGCGGGTACCTTATGGATAAAGGTACGTACTGGAGCCCATTGCAGTTCAAATCGTGTTTTGACTTTGCTCCCGAAACACGTCAGGAAAATAAGTAAGGCTTACTCTCTTCCACTCCGGCCCATGGTTCCACACATGAAGGTACTTTCTGCGGGTATTTTACTGTTATCATAGTTTCTACGACTAATTTGGCTTTCGAACAATTCATTCTTTATTATTCTACACACGATAACCAAATCTAGAACTGACGACGTGAAGAAACAAGAAAAATGTCGACGGATATAACTGAAAAAAATTCCGGATATAACTAAAAAATTTTCAAACTGCTGAAGAAATAAGTGGGTGGGTACACAATGTCACTGAACTTATTTGCAAGCACAGAGTTAAACAAAACTGCTAATGTTGCTTAATTACTGTGGTTTATCAAATAGAGTTTTGATTAGGATATCCTTTCAGAATTTTAATTTGATTTCGTGCATGCAACGCAAATAATTGTGATATCAGCATGGCAAATGCAAAACGAATCAACGCAATTCAGTCATTGATTCCTCTGATGATCGCGATTGTGGGCACAGTGTTGCTGACTGAGACGCATGTTGACGCATTTGAACACCACCGCTCAATGGCATCTCGTCCGAATGCGCTCGCTCCTGAACAGAGTCGATGGCTGCGCGTTGTCCGTCCGGTATTGCTTGGTAAACGGTCCGGCAAAGAGAGCAAGGGCTCGCCTGGTGAGTACGATTTCATTCGATTCAGCCGACGTCGACGATTCTCGCTAGCCCACGGTGACTGCGTGCCAATTTAAAAAAAAAGAACTGATGTTAGATGTATCTGATATGACGAGATATTTCATTGCAACTTGCGTTCCGGCTTTTTCAGCGTTAGAATGTGAACGTTATGAAACTCAAACAAATGTTTGTTTTGTTCGTTATTGTTATTGGCAATTGACCCATTGTGCCCAACGGAACGGATCAGGTTATTAAAAAATGCTTCTAACTTTGTTTTCCACATACAGAAAAACAATGCACATATTGTACATATTGCACAGTATTGCACTTGTGCACAAACATGCGCATTATTTTTCTACGTGTAGCAACACAGTACGATGATGTTAGATGATACAAATGTTAGATGATTCTCATTCTTGTGAACGCGCAGATAACAAACATTGAAAATAATTACTGAACAATTGTCGTGGAAACACTGTTGAGCAATCACACGGGTAGTTTTATGTTGAGCTACCACTGGTGTTTCTGTTCATCCACATATGTAATGTTCAGTTCCTTAACAAAAAAGTGGCAGTTATTCTCGTGCGGTATGTACCTAGCTAGCGACCAATCACCAAAAGCATCGACCACTTTTGACGCGGAACATCATTGCTGGCAAATGATTGAACCAACTTACGCATGCGTTCATTAACATCGCGCTACCCGGACTGGCCATTGGGTAAATGGCACGCATGCATTTGTTCGCCTCAATAGAATCTTCTGATGTGTTTCTTACACCAGACAAGAGTCGTGATTACGGCATTGAAAATGCAAATTGAATTGGTTCTTCTGTGAATCTGCAATTAACGCCGCTTCTCAATTGAGGGCAGGCACGCGATGCAAAACAGAGTGCGCCCAACCTGTCCGGGTGGTTTGCAATCAATATCAATCGACTACCGCTAAAGCTAGTTGTGTTGCATTTTAGTTATCAGCGTTAACCAGTGTTGAAAAGTAGTAAGTGAGCCGAATATCTGCCTAATACAAACAAAAACAGCCAAATCGGAAACAAAAAAGCGAACACGCACCAGAACATGCCTGCAGTGATCTTTCAGCAGCTGACGGTCGAAGAGAAACGCCTGATTCGCGACTCGTTCGCACGCGTCGCAGATGACGAACAGACTGGCATGCGCGTCGTGTTCAAGTTGGTCGGCCGCTTGTTCTCAACTTTGTTGATCGTTGCAAAATGCGCAACAGTCAGCCCATTGTAGTCTGCTGAACGATTACCCCGAGTACAAAGGCTTGTGGCCGCAGTTTCGACCGATTCACGACTCGGTGCTGCTTGGCGCACACGAACTTACGGTTGGTTTGCCCCATTACGTTCTTCAGTACTAGCATCGAAGATGACGGGGCCCTTGAAGTTTGCGTCTCGTGGAGAGGTCCCGTGGTGACACCCACTTTCAATGATCGGCAGTGTCGGCATCCCCTAAAAAATTGTCTGTCATGTTCGCTCGGTACTGTTTTCTTTCAATTAGTAATTTGTAAAAGTAATGCTATGCAACATGCATTGTATCTGTACGAACAGGATTTCGGTCGTCGATTCACGGGTGGCATCCAGAAAATTATTCAAAACTTTGACAGACAGGACGAAATCGAAAAGTCGCTAGAGCCAATTGCGCTCGCACATCTCAAGTACAAAATCAACGCGTCGCACATAAAGGTGCGCTTTGTGCTGAGCAGACCAGCCACATTCAGATGGCAACTGCAGTAACTTTGACGCTCTTTTTACCTGGATGCGGATGACCCGCTTTTGTCGAATGTCAGGCACTTTCTCTTGTTTGTCACAATGATAGCACATGGCCGAAGCGTGGATGGCAATGATGTCGCGCGAGCTCGCAGCCGAGTTCGACCCGCCCACTCGGCAAGCATGGCAAAAAATGTTCGATTTCATCGGCGTGGCGTTGGATAAGAAGAAGTCAATCATTCAGCACTGAAGACAGCTCCGCTCATTCAACGCTACTGAACGTCCTTCGTTTGTCGCAAACCACAATTTTCCATGTGCACAATTAAAAAATGAGCGGATAAAATAGGTTGGAAAGTAATAGCTCAAGCTCAAGGTAG